>PVKS010010632.1:0-59493 GCA_004027875.1 Aplodontia rufa | reverse complement strand
AAAAAAAAAAAAAAAGAAAAAGAAAATGTGAGGTATTTGAAACTTAATTGCAGTTTACTTGTCAAGTATTGCAAAGCAGGCAGAAGTATGCACTCTGCATTTTTAGGTACTGGGAGTGAGAACAGCTCTTTTTTTTTATTTTATTCAGTCTTTCAGTCAAATTTTACATCAGGAACACCAAACCTAAGTACCATCTGCTCTGTTAGTCCTAGTGAAGTTATAGTTCTAAATTACTGCCAGTCCTAGGGAAATCATGCTAAATTGACTGCTAATGTTTCATGATTCTTCGTGATGTTTTGAACTACGGACAGGGCAAAAAGAGCAAGCTGCAGAAGAGATAACCTCTTGAACCATGAGACATATTAAAATATGCAGAATAAAACGGAATCAAGTTGACTAATTTCATAAGCCATGAAAATCACTTTAGATTTCAGAGGTTTTAAAGATGCCGTCACACATAGAATCAGTGATTGATATATTGATGAACAAATAAAAAATGGAGGCAAATATAACATTGATATTTAGATAAACAGAAATATCTGATGGCAGGTTCAAAAATCTGTATTTGAAATGCTATATATTTAGTAATGTTTTCCCCAGAATATCAATAATGAATGGGAGTGGTTGAAATATGCACTTCAATACTATTGTAAAATCAGGAGTACTAGGAAAATAAAGATAAAATTATAAAAGTTTATTTTCAAACAGAAGGGAGAGACTATTTTAAGAGAAATGTGGTTATCACCAGAATATACTAGAAAGATGTGAAAAAATACTTAAATTTTACAGCCCAGGAAAGGTAAATATAAAATGTGTGAGACATACTTCCCAGATATTACCACTCTTGAAGAGGAAAAAGAAATGGGTAAGCAATATTTTTATTGTTAGGAGACAGGGTATGTAGGACCCAGAACAATGTAACAGAAAAAGAAGAGTAAAATATTAGAAGTATAAAAGAATACCTTCCACATGTATAGCCGGAAGCCAGAAAAATAGTAACAAGCCTCTCTTAACAAAGTTTAAGACACTAGCAGAAATTTGAAAAACAGTCCTTGAGAATTGGAAGATCTACCAACTGGATATTGAAAATCTGTATAGCCTTACAGACTGGAAGACAAAGTAATACATCTAGAACTTAAATATATATACAGATAGATAGATGATAATAGATGATAGACTGATAGATATAGAGTAAGATAAAGTAATCAATCTAGAACTTAAATAGATAGATAGATAGATAGATAGATAGATAGCTATATGAATGGACCACAACTACACCACCAAATAAGACATTTCTCAGAACATATATCAACTGCTAAATCACCATGACTATGTATGAAAAATACCCCCAAGTTGGAAACAAAACAACACCCTATGAAATAATCTATGTACTGAAAGCAGTAGTTTTGAAATGAGCACCATTTTGTCTCCTAGGAAATATTTGACAATGTATACTGATATTTTTTAAATTTTTTTTATTTTTGAACAACCATACAAGTTTTTAGCAAAATATTATAATATCAAATATAACAAAATAGTGTACAGACTCTGGGTATAACAATTACCCCCAGGAGTGCCCCCTCAATTACCCACCCTTATTCCTCCCTTCCCCTTCCCACAATATCTCTAAAAAAGGATTATTTTCTATAGCATTACATCTTATCTGGATTTAACACATGATAATAGACCAACTTTCTCACTGGCCAGGGTCTAGTCCCAACCTCCACAAATGAGTGGAGACAATCGACCACTAGTTCTCTGGATTAAGCTGGTATACTGAAATTTTTTAATTGTCCCAACTGGGTGGTGTTTTTTATCTTTTAGTATGCAGGGATGCTGAAAATATTTAGAAAGTATAGGACAATCCTGATGGAAGAATAAATTAAACCAAAATGTCAATACTGTCAAATTGAAAATTCTTTCCTAAAGGACAATGGATAAGGAAGATTCCTCTTACGTTCTTCACAAGAATACAGGGAACTATTAATAGTGAGGAAAAAGAGGGACCCCTTCAAAAACCATATCCAAGCTGATAGATTGGTCTGCCACTGAACTAGTTAATTTCAGTCAAAGATTCTAATTCCTTGACATAAGGTACAAATTGCACTATGGTAGAATAGCCATAACCTACTTTTCTTCTCTTTGTTTTTTTTTTTCCAAGCAGAATTTCTCTTTGTAGTTTCTCTTTCTTTCTAGAAATTCAGTTGATTCTTTTCCCTTGTATGTTGCTTTTTTGTACACCTTAGAAATATAACCAAATTTGTTGTACTCTTAAGCCCCAAAACTAGAAATATATAGAAAGAGGGTAAAAAAGTGTGTCTGAGTGGATTCCATAAAATATTATCAATAAAGAGAAGAAAGAGGAAATGGATGATGAAAAATCCAAGAGAAAAACTAGGGTACATATTTTAAGTTAACTTACTCATTACTCATTTTCAGTCTTCTATGATGTGATTTCCTCAATTATAGTGGTTAAAATATTAGATATTCAATCACCAAGTTCCTTATGCTGATGGAAGTAGATATATGATCTTTGGGAGCAACAAAACAGAGCCCAAAATACAATGGGGAATTTGTGGGAATGTTTTGCTTTCCTGGCTCACACATAACACCTTTCTTTTTTCTATTCCATGTAGTTTATGCTGTGGGAGTGAAGCTAGAAGTGTGGTCACCATATTATACTTATGAGTTTTCAAGGATGAAGAAATATGTTGACAGTGTAAAGAGAGAGACTGGGAAATCAAAAAAGTTATGTCCTGAGTAGATGTTTGAGTTGCTTAGGTAATCCTGGATTTTTCATTCCTCTGCTCTTTCCATGGGTCACAATTACACAGCTGTTTAAGACAATGCTTTTTGAATTAACTAGTTGTGAGGATGTTAAGAAACCAATGCCACAGAACCAAATCATGAATAGCATTAACCACTATTGACCTTTGGGAATGTGGCCAATGGAATGATCCTTATATTACTAATTATTGCTGCTATGTGTATCTGGAGGAGAAAGACTGGCCACATTAACTTATTCTGGATTGTTTACCAAAATTTATAATGCAAACATATTTTTTCTGGTCGGAGGTCTTATGTTTCCTTCTCCTGTAACATAAATATATGTATATAAAAGTAACAAGTTCCAACGTATCAGCTTTCAATAACAGCTTCAGCCTGTGGCTTCTCTGAGCAGATGTTTTTCATGCTTCTCTGTAATTCCCTGGTAGAAAGTGCATCATTGGCAGGACCAGAAGAAAAAATCTTAGAAGTCTGCATCTGACTTCTCTGGACTTTTTCCAATGCATATATTTTTCTTTTGCTGACATTCTGAAAGCTTTGCTGTAATAAAGCAGCTATGATTTTTATTTGATGTTGACTCCTGTGAGCACTACTGGTGAATTATCGGACTTCAGAATAATTATGAAACCCCCAAATTACTAGTAATTGCAGACAATTTCACTCCTAAATAAGTTTTTCTGTAGAAAATTCCAATGAATAAGGGGAAAACTGAAGAATAAATTATGCAATTCAGTAAGAAACAGACATAGCAGGATTAATAAATATGTCAGACTATTGTTCTTATGACAAAATTTGCATGGAAATAAACAGATCGTCATGAAATTCGTCTGAAAGGTATAAAACTCTCCAGTAGTAACAAGTTCTAAAAATACACAAACAGTTGTGGACTGCTTAAATAATTCGTAGTTGCTTGCTTGTTAAAATATGCATTATTAGCTGCTGACAAAGAAATAATTCAATTCCTAAGAAGGAGAATATCAGTTGATAAAATTCATTACAACATTATAAATTATAATATTTTAGAAATAAAAAAGATTCAGAAAGAATGCATGCAATATGGTCTAATGCTATGGTAGCAAAACATGAAGAAAGAGGTGATTTAACATTAGACATAGCTCATCAAAGACATGGCATCAGGATCAAGCAGTGAAAGGTGGGTCAGAGGGATGATCTTAAGTTTGATAGATGATAGATGCTGAGCTTTTCAAAAGATCTTGCATTTCACTGAACAATTCTATAGTCACATTTTCTATGAAAAGAAATTAAATTAGAAACTGATGAAATAGAAGATACTTTTAAGGAACAGAAGGAACATTAGAGATAAAAAATATTAACTTTACTAAATACTCACTAAAGAATAGGTAGAATTATTTTCTGAAAATTTTGCCACAATAGCAAGGGACATAATAGAGCACATTTAAAAAAAAGGAACATTTCAAAGAAAAATATTTGCAAAACTTTTGAAAAATAGCCTTTGTACCTAAAATTTTGAAAAAAAAAAGCAGAATTAAGAAGTCAGGTTATTGTCATAATGTAGCTGATGGCCACAAAAAGACAAACAATGTAGCATCTGTCTTGGTTATTTATAACAGCACATAATTAACTGCTTAGCTTGTAAGTCACATCAGGGCTTCTGTGTTGTTTCAATTTGAATAAGTTAATTCAACCTGGATGTTTTCACAAAATTCAAGAAAACATGATTCACATGACAAATGTAAAAATTTACAAAGATAAATGCATGTTCATGTTGGTTGAGTGAAATTCAAGTATATACTTACAGGAGAAAACATGCTGAAGAGAAGTGAATTATTAGCGTGTAGGGAGAACCTGCATTCATACTGGAATATGGATAATCAAGCTCCTAAGCCTTTTACTTCCACCTCTGCAGCTGGCATGTGTGTATCACCAGTTTCATCTTTGGGTTAAGGCACCCTCAAATCTGAGAGAATTGAGATGGACTGTAGAATTGTTCCTCCATTATACTGTAGATGCTTCCTCAAGAATATTTTTTGGAATACACCTCACTTTTTCACATGTGAATACCTGCCATCTAGACCTGCACTGTCCACTATAGTATCCATAGTCCTCTGTAGTAAGTGAGCACCTAGGATGTGCTATACATCAAAGGGACTGCATTTCTTATAAAAAGTCAATTAACTTCAACTTAAAATCTGAAACAATCTGAATTATTTCTCAATGACACAAAACTGTTCTGGTAATATTCCTTTTTACTTTAGAGTAGTGTGTAAGCTACTGCTTTATTTTAGTGTGTTGTTGGATTTAAAAAAACACAACTTGAACTAATCTGTGTCATTTGATTGATTTTTTAATGATATTCCTAAACATAAAAATAACAATACTGTGTTTATTCGAATATGTTGGCAGACAAAAAAAAAGTTGTAATGAAGTTTTTGAATCATAAATGGTAAAATACTTAAAATTTCAACAGAATTAAATTATTTTAGGCTGGAAGAAACTGTTGACACTTTTGAATTTTTAAAATAAAGGTCTATCTCTGGTATAATACCTAGTATAGGTACAGAAACTACCACTCCATAAGGATATGGGACATGTAGTGAAGATAATGAAATTAGGTATGTACCAAATGCTATAATTACAATGATATTTTATTGTAGAAGAGTAAATTAAAAGGTTTTTTTTATAATTTTTGCAAAAATATTTTTAAAATAATAAAGTAGACAATATGAAGAAATTTGCCCCAAGTGCTTACTAAAAATTGGAAAAGAAGTTTCTTTTCAATAATCAAAAATCAAACTTTATATCAGAATTGAACACCCTCTAAAAGTTTTTAATATTGTAATAAAACTGAAATTGTAAATGTTGTGTGTTATAGAACAACTCAGATACCTGAAATAATAATGGAAAAAGAAAGTCCAAGTAATGCTTTTTCTACTTTTGTAAATATTTTGAGAACAAAATTAGAAAAATATATATTTTAAAATAAGTGAATGATCTTTATTTAAACCACCAAAATTTGTACACAGAGTGCAGGACCTTTTACCAATATAAACATTCATAGAAGACCTTTCAAACCATATAAAATTACTTTATTCAAATCTTGAAAAAGTGTAAGTACTTTATTTTTATGTGATTTTTACAATGCTAGACCGTAAAATTACTACTTTTATTATGTTTTCTCTTAAAAAGGCTTTCAGATTTATTCATAAATGTTTTATGGATTCACCAGCAATAGTAATGAACTTTTCACAAATATTATTTTATTCACATCTATCAAAAAAGAGTATCAGCGAGATGTGAAAAAATGGTTGCTAAACCAATGAAAGTGACCCAAGTATATTAAGTAATAATCTGTATTGAATGGAATTTTAAAGTAAGAGTTCAATTTTTCTCTTATCGGTTTGATCCACTCTGCTAAGTACTGAAAATATTTGTGCTCAGTTTTCTAAAGCAGGGTCTGTTTACAGTGTCATTGAAACCATTATTAAAACCATCCAGAATTAAATGAATTTATTTGTAAATTGATTTATTTATAAATGTATAAAATTGATGAAAGGATTAGGTGGCAATACATTTAATAAGTATGCTTTTTTCAAATACCTGTAGATTGTACAGCAGAATACATAGAGATTTACTTTACTGTTAACCAAAATTCAATATTGCTTAAGATAATAGAAATATTTTGTTAATCAAAATTTTTTAATTAAGGCCCAAATTGGCCTTCTGGTTTATACTTTCTCACAGACGTTGCACCACAAATGAAGGGACACAGTAAAGAGTCTCTAGAAAATAATAATTCTTTTCTGTGACCTGATCAGATAGGTGCAAAGATTTGTGTGTTGAAATTGAAATTTAACACAATACAAATCAATAAGACTGATTTTGGACATTTTGCATGCAATTGCAAAGGAGATGGTTTTCATTCATATTGATGGTGTTCTGTTTGTTAGCTTCAAAACCTAAGAAAAACCTTTAAGAACAAATCTTCAATACTGGAAAATTTGAAACCACTTTTCTGCTTATGCACCACATCTTCAAATTCGGCACTAAAAGTACTGAATTTAAATAACCATTACTTAATTTACTTAACCTGAACAGATGCAATTTTCAAAATAGATTTAATACTTTAAAATAAGTTATTCTCAAGTAGATAAACTAGTTGTATGAATGTAGAATTAAATATTAAATGAAAATGATCTTTTGATCCTCAAACCAGTTATTATAAAATTTGATTTCAAAGAACTTTGGTGTTATATGAATCTATTTCTACTAAAGTTTTTGTGACAGCAAAAGCAGAATCATTATTTTAGACTAAATCATAGTAATCTGAAGATAAACTATAAGTATACCCTATTTTTAAAAGATTTAGTATGAGAAGCAATGTAAAATATCCAATTCATAATTTTTTCAGGTTACAAATTAGAATAGTATTTTGGATATGTTGTGTTAAACAGAACATCATTAAACTTATTTTATTTGTTTTTAATTTTTAATATTGATTACTATAAATTTTAAATAACAGGCATCTCACATTATTTTGCTATTGGAAAATATTCACCAATAGAATCTAATCTTTGTTGTTTCAAAAACACTTTCTCAAAAGATGACTTACATAATTTAACAATATTTTTGTATGCATTGGCTAATTTAAAATATGCACAGCTGTTGTTATGGTTTAAATATGGGTAGTGATCCCCTAAGGTCCATGTGTTAAAGGTTTCCCTGTCAGGGTTGTGCTATTTGAAGGCACTTTGGACCTTTAGGAGATGTGCCTAACTGGGAAATCCTTAGGTCACCAGGAATCTGCTCCAAAAGTAGATTATGGTGCACTGCCCATTCCTTGTCTCTCTCTCTCTCTCTCTCTATCTCTCTTCCACTGTTCAAGATGTAAGCAGTTTGTTCTTTAATGAACTACCATCATGATATGCCACACTCATCAGAAGACAAACCCAGTTGGGGCTTCCCTGACTTGTGTTGGACTTTGAACCTATGAAGTATGAGATAAATAGATGCATTCTCTTTGTAAGTTAATTCCTCAGGTATTTTGTTATAGTAATGTGCAGCTGACAATACAGCTCTACTATGCAAATATTATCATTTCACTCAGAAGTTTGTTAAGAATGTCACCCAATATTGTACTTACACTTTTTAAAAAAAATTCAGAATTCAGTTATATCTTTGAAGTGTCTATATATACTCAGTTTCAACATTGCAATATACTTAATACATACACATATTCTGTATCAAGCTTTCAACAAACCTTTATTTCTCTAATACACCATATCTGGTGATGTAAAATAAAAATTAGTTGTCTTAAATAAACTGGCTTTTAAGATTTTATAGTCCTATTACATATTATTTTCTTATTTATACTAATACAAAATAATTACTCATATATTGAAAATATTGTATTATCTTTTTGCTAAACATCAAAATATCTCTAAGTAAATAAGTGGTTCCTTAGCTGAATATACAAATAAGTTAACAAAACAAAGTGGGGATGATTAAAATGTTTAGCATAAGGTTAGAGAGTATGATAAATAGTACTGTTTGCACTATGCTATTGATTTTACTCTCTTCAGAAAGAAAAGCTCAAAGAAGGCTTAGGCAATTTCATAATTGCCACTTTCCTTAGGGGGAAATACCTGTATTAACAAGAAACAATCACCTTAACAAACTGTGAACTCCTCAAATGACTTATTGTTGTTTTTATCTGAGTTCACTCAATCTTCTATCTGTGACTTAAGGATCTGTTCATGAGCAATACATGCTTCCAGTGACATGAGAAATAAGACAAATATCTCAAATGTAACATTGATAATTTCACTTATTCTCATTAATGCCTGACATTCAGATGTCAAGCTGAGAATTGCAGCAGCATCATCATGTATGAGAAAAAGCTTGGTCATCAGCTACAATTCAGAGTTCAGATGATGATAAAGTATCATAGTATATTCATCCCTGGACGTGAAGCTAAATGCTTGCTAGATGCTGCTGATGGGTTTCAGATTCTAACAAGGAATCCTTTATCTCAAAATTAAATTCAAATTGACATTTTTAGCAAATAATATTTCTGTGCTGGTGAGTGAGAATCTGGATGGCCCCCGCAAAATTTGAAGAAAAACATAACAACATAATATTGTTATACTTAAATTCAATAGTTTCATTCAGATCTTATTTCACTGAGAATTAACTGATCACTTGGACCAATTTATTAGCATATGGTTATTAATAACCCATTTGTAGCCTGCACTGAAACCATATATAGCAATTGGGTATTGAAAGGTGGCTTGTGAGCTGAAAAAATAAATTTGTGCATTAATGGTTACTGAGAATTTAACCCAGGGGCACTCCACTATTGAACTACACCCCAATCTTTTTTGTTTTTTTCAGGCAGAGTCTTGCTAAGTTTCAGAAGTTGGCTAAAAACTCCAACCCTCCTTCCTCAGCCTCCCAAGTTACTGGGATTACAGGTGTGAGTTACTGTTCCAGGCTATAAATTTTTGATATTGTTCTCTTATAATTAATCATAATTTAACTGTAAAATAGATATTCAGTATTTTCTGAATAATTTGAGTATGGAAATCTATTTTTAGTATAAATTTTACAAAATACTTATATTTAAGTATTATCAATAAAAATTTAACACATAAAGTGAGATGTGATATAAGAAAATAAATTAGATTGAAAGATTTAGTATAAAAATAATATATTTATTTCAAAAATAATTTTATATTAATTACAAATTGGAATTGTAATATTAGAATGTATTGGCTTAGCTAAATGTTTAAAATACATTGCACATATTTTATATGAATCTAATGAACAGAGTCATATACACAGAAGAACTGATTATACTTTAGGGAAAATAAGATGTCAATGTAAAAGCAGAGTTTTGGAAGCTTCTTTTATACTTTAGGGAAAATAAGATGTCAATGTATAAGGAGAGTTTTGGAAGCTTCTTTACATGGAAATTAATTTATAGTATAGGTACATATAGATAAGAACATTTGGCAGGAATGAGGAGGAATCACCGTGTTGGAAAACACTTAGTATTGGTGAGATGAATCAGAATCAGAATTTATGAAAGCACCAGTGTAATGACAGATGGCTCAATCAAACAGTTTCTCACACTGATCTTCCCCATAGCAGTATTAGGAAGAATGCAATTGGGAATATGGATTGTATTATGTATAAATCATATATTCCTATAAATTTATAGTAATTAAAATCTAGACTACCAAAATGAAAAAAAAAAGTTGAAATTTCTGTCAACTTTCTGCCACATTGATTAATGAAAAACAAACAACTTCTGTTTTTGTGGTCTTAGTAACTGGACTAATCAAACTGAATCCAATGTAATTAAAGTCATGATCTATCTCTAGTTCAACTTCACTAAGAAGTTTAGTGATAACCCCTCACACTGCAATGAAAATGCTTTGGAATCTCGAGAAGTAAACATTTACACCAAAACAATATATTATGTTCCAGAATTTACAAATCATTCTGATGCAATGTGTGTAACACAACTCAAAATTAAAAACACATGATAAACAACTCAAAATTAAAAATATATAGTAAATCAGTAAACTGTCCGAAGACAAAGAGAAAACACATTCAACTGAAGTAGATTTGGGAATGGAGCATACATTTTAAATAGCAAGCAATTTATTTTAAAATATAGAGTTTCTATTTAATGTTTTTATTAAAATGTCAATGTTTATCATATTCTCAAGTATATCTAACAAATATGGGTGGGGTTAGTGAAGGGAAGGGGGAAATATTGGGAATGGAGTTTAAATAAGGTACACTGCAAGCTTTTATGAATTTGTCAATATATACCATATTGTCAAGTTTCTAAAAAAATAGGGGTGGGTAGAATGGAAGAGAAGGGGAAAAACTGGAAACTGAACTTGAACAAGTTAAACTCCATGTTTTTAGAATTATGCCGCTGTATAATCTTATGTATAATCTTATGTCATCCATACCTACAAAAAGAACCAATAAAAATAGAGTTTCTAAATGATTTTTAAGAAAAAATTGTGTACCTTTATACCCTATTAGCATCAAGCGAGGTGTTCATCTTACCTTTTTTTCTGAGAAGTCATGCATGACTCACTAAGTAATCGAAAGTTGAGAGTGAAATAATATAGAAAGGATTTAATAAACTGAAAAAAGCAATGAAACGCAGCTCATAGAATCTACAGCTCTTAAATACTATATTTCAGAAAATTATATGAAGATTTTTGTATGAAAACTGCTAGAAAATTTGAGATAGCACAAGATAATTGAAATAAAATCCCATGTTTACGTGTCTCAAAAACTTTATAGTGAAGTTAGGACAGAAATCTTTAGCAACCTTACTTTATAGACCTTTCTGCCCTCTGGTAATCCTTCTTTCCTTCTACCCTCCTGTCTTTCCGTCCCCCCTGCTTTGCTCTTTTCTTCTCTCTCTCTCTCTCTCTTTCTGCTCTCTTTCAAATTTCTTCCTTTTCAAATATTTCTTAATCCATTGGAACTGCTTCAGAAAAATTTTCTAGAGAAAAAATACTTTCAACTTTTCAATTTTTAATTTCCATGTTTTCTTTGACTTCATCCTGCAGTCTTTCTTCCCCTTCTCCAATGCTGGGGATTTATTTTTATTTTTTTTTTTGATAGTGGGTTTGAAACCAGAGGCACTTAACAACTGAGCCACATTTCCAGTCCTTTTTTACAATTTTGAGACAGTCTCACTAAATTGCTAAAGGCCTCACTAAGTTGCAGAGGCTAGCCTTGAACTAGAGATCCTGCCTCAGCCTCCCTAGCCACTAGAAATACAGGTGTGCACCACCGTGGCCTGCAATATTGGGGATTTCATTCTGGGTCAATCACCCTACTACTGACCTGTATCCCCATACCCTTATATATGAAGTGGAGTATAAGCTTATTCAGAATTATTCCTGATTTTCAATGTAGGCACTTGGCACTATAAATTTTCATATCAATAATGGTTTCTGGTACTACAGACCAATACCCTGAAGAAAATCAACACAAAAATCTTTAATAAGATTGTAGCAAAAAACTCCAACAGAAAAAATTTTGAGGTTACAAACAGATTTAACAAAGTACCAGGCTACAAAACCAACACACATAAACCAATAGCTTTCCTATACACTAACAATAATAGGGCAGAAGAAGAAATCAGGAAATCAATAGTTTTCCTATACATTAATAATAATAGGGCAAAAGAAAAAAATCAGGAAATCAGAGCCATTCACAATGTCCTCATAAAGAATAAAAACTTTGGAATTAATCTAACAAGGGAAGGAAAAGACCTCTACAATGAAAATTTAAAATACTGAAGAAAGATAATGAAGAAGACCTGAGAAGATGGAAAGATGTTCCATGCTGTTAGGCAGAATTAATATAATTAAAATGGCCATTTGGCCAAAAGCACTATAAAGATTCACTGAAACTTCCATCAAGATACCAATGACATTCTTTATAGGTAAAGAAAAATCAATTCTCAAATTCACTTAGAATAACAAGAAACCCAGAATAGCTGAATTATTACTAAGCAAAAAAGATGAAACAGGTGGATTCACAATACAGGTTTAACAACTGTACTAAAGAGCTGTAGTAATAAAAACAGCATGGTATTGATATCAAAATAGGAATGAAGATCAAGGGAATAGAGTAGAAGACTCTGGTCACTTGGTCCCCACCAGCAGACACTCAGGACACTACAAGTAGGACCCTCATCTGGAACAGCCCCTGCTCAGGACCAACTGGAGGAGTATCCACATGTGGAACAGCCCCCACCTACCTGATGTCCCATGTGTCTGTCAGGGTTTCTTTTGGTCCGGGCTGACAGGCACTTAGGACATCACTCGTAGGAACCCAGGTCAAAGCAGCCTCTGCCTTGCTGGAAAACCAGCCCAGGCAGGCCTCTTTTGGTCCAGACCCCAGCAGAAGCCCAAGACCAACAAGAGGAGGATCCCTGCCTGGAACAGCCCCTACCTACCTGACATCCCATGTACTTGTCCATGCCTTTTTTAGTCCTGGCCACCTGGCACCCAGGACACCACAAGTAGGACCCCACTACAAACCAGCCCCTGCTCAGGACCAATGGGAGAAGGATCCTTGTGCAGAGCAGCCCACATCCCAACCTGATGGCCTATGTGCCAGTCTGGGTTTCTTTCGGGTACTCAGGTTACTTTCAGCACTCAAGACACCACTGGTAAGACCTCTTTCTGGAGCAACCCCTATCCAGTCCTCTTCTGGTCTGGATCCCAGCACATGCCAAGGACAGACCAAGGAGCATCCCTGCCTGGAGAAGCCTATGGCCCAGATCTCTTCTGACCCTGCCTTGGCAGGTACCCAGGACAACTCAGATTCAAATATGCAACCGTGAATCTGAAAACAAAAGGTGAAGCAAAACAAGGACCCAGGTGGAAGCAGCATCTGGAAGAAGGTGATCATCAAACAGATGGTGATTATCCAACACTTTTACTTGCAAGGAAAAACTACCTGGAGAACTGCCTACCTTCCCCAAAGGAAATCTCAATTCAGAGATACAGAAGAAGTGCGGGGAGCTGGATTGTCCCCCAGGAACCAATCAGGAGATGAGTGCCGACGGCTGGAACCCGGGTCCCTCCTCATCCGGGGACCCCTTCCCTCCCAGCCAGGGAAATGAGGCAACCACATGCAGCTGATGGCAGCTCAGAATCCATTTATTACTATCAAGGCATACGGGTTTTTATAGAGGAAGAGGGAAGACAGCCAAGGAATCAATAATCCTTCTAAGGGAGTTGCCAGGGGTTATGTAGATTTCAGTACAGACAAAAGTTAGGAATACTCCATCCTTAAGACATTTTAACCCACCCTATTTTACCTTTTGTATCAACAATTAGCAATATTAACAAAGCACAACCTAGCAGCCCCTCCGGAAGGAACTTATACAAATAGTAACAAGATCGCTCCAGGGCAGCTGATGAAATGGAGTGAAGGTCAGACCGAAGGTCAGACCCCAACAAAGAAGCTCTTCAAAAATGAAGAATCAAACTAGGAAAGATTTACCTCAAACTCACAGCTACCCTAAAAAAAATGCCACAGATAGGGACTGAGATGAAAAACTTAAAAATATCATCAATGGTCTGATTACTAAAAGGAATAATGAGCTAAAAGCAGATATAATGAACGGACTAAGTGAGCAAACTCAAGAGATGAAAACCTCTATTATCAAAGTAATAGACATACTCAAGAAAGAAGTAACAGAGCTAAAGTCTGCAGTCAATGATATGAAAGGAACGATGGAAGAATTTAATAATAGACAGACTTCTATAGAAAACAGAAATTTAGCTCTTCAAGAAAAAAATTCTGGCAATGAGGACAGGTTGAGCAAGCTTGAGTGCAGGGTTAAAAAAAAATAAAACACTCACAGATCATGAACAGAATTTTTAAAATATTTGGGATGGAATGCGAAGAAAAAGTCTAAGAGTAATTGATATACTGGAAGAAATTGAAATATAAATGAATGAGATAAGGAACATACTCAATGAAACAGTTAAAGAAAAATTTGCTCATTTAAAAATAGAGTCAGATGTGCTCATCCAGGAAGCTTATAGGATACCCAATAGACCTAATCAAATAAGAAGCTGACCAAGATACATCATATTCAAAATACACAACAGGGAAGTCAAAGAAAGAATATTGAAAGCGCCAAGGGAGAAACGCCAAATAACATTCTGACAAGCCAATCAGACTGACATCTGACTTTTCAGTTCAGACACTGGAATCAAGATATTGGAAGGAGATCTTTCAATGCCTGAATGAACACAACATGCCAAACAGAAACTATATACAACAAGACTCAGCTTAAAATTTGAGGGGCAAATGAGAACTTTTCAGAACAAGAACAAACTTGCAGCATTCATGAGCAGAAAGATAGCATTACAAACAATCCTCAGAGATAAACTCCAGATAGAAGAACACTCAAACATTATTCAAACCCACAGAGTGAATATTCAATAAAGGTCGATGCTATCAATAGGCAACAAGGACAGCACAGACCTCACTAATAAAACACAAAGACTAGGAACCACAACCATAAAACTATTCTAACGCTGAATGTGAATTGTCTAAACACACCAATCAAAAGACACAGACTAGCAGACTTTATTAAAAACAAAATCCAAAAATATGCTGCTTACAGGAAACCCACCTTACAGCCAATGGCATCTAGAGATTAAGGGTGAAAGAATGGAAAATAAACTATCAGGCATACAGCCCAAGAATGCAAGCTGGAGTTGTAGTTCTTACATCTGACAAAGTGGATTTCAATCATAAATTGATCAGAAGAGATTAAGAAGACCACTACATCCTAGTAAAAGGAAGAACAAAACAGGAAGATAGAACCATATTAAATATATACTCTCCAAACACCAACACCCCCAATTTTATGGAAAAATTACTCCAAGACATAAAACCACTTGTGGAACTCAACACAATAGCACTGGGAGAAATACTCTTCTATCACCAAAAGACCAAAAGACAGATCATCAAAGCAAAAAAAAAAAAAAAAAAAAAAAAAAAAAAAAAAAAAAAAAAAAAAAAAAAAAAAAAAAAAAAAAAAAAAAAAAAAAAAAAAAAAAAAAGAAAAAGAAAAAGAAAAAGAGAGAGAGAGAGAGAGAGAGAGAGAGATCTCCAGTCTATTCTAAACAATACCATAAATCAATGTTAACAGACATCTATAGAATATTCCTCCAGTAGCACATGGATCCTTCTCCAAAGTAGATCATATTCTAGTTCACAAATGAAATCTCAACAAACATAAAAATATAGACATTATTCTGTGTATCCTATCAGATCATAATGTCATGACCTTACAATTAACAGCAAGCACCATAGCAGAAAACACACATGTACATGGAGGTTGAATGGCATCCTATTAAATAAAGAACGGATCCAAGAACACATGAGAACAGAAATTAAGAAATTCTTGGAAAAGACTGTGAATGAAGACACAACATGTCAAAACGTCTGGACAATATAAAGCATTCTAAAGAGGAAAATTTATAGCACTGAGTATACACAAGAAGAATCAGGAGAGATCCCAACCAAGCTTATGCTCCAACTAAAATCTCTATGAAAGGAAGAACAGTCTAATCTCAAAGCCAGCAAAAGACCAAAAATAATTAAGATCAAAGCTGAAAGCATTGAAATTGAGAACAAAAGAAAAAAAAAAAAGAAAAAGAATTGTTGAAATAAAGAGCTGGTTCTTAGAAAAAATAAATAAAATTGACAGACCTCTAGGTAATCTAACAAAAAGAAGGAGCGAATTAAAACAAATCAATAAAATCAGAAACAAAAAGGGGATGATCACCACTGCCCCCTTTGAAATCAACTAGATAATCAAAACATATTTTAAAAATAATACTCCTCTAAATCAGATAATCTACATGGCATGAACAAATTTCAGAACACATACATCATCCCCCATATTGACACAGGATGAAAATGAAATCCAAAACAGCCCAATAACAGGCACTGAAATACATATAGCAATTAAAAGTCTTCCAAAGAAGAAAAGCCCAGGACCTGATGTACTCCACACTGAGTTTCACCATGTCTTTGAAGAAGAGGCAACACCTCTCCCTATTAAGCTATTCCAAGAAATTGAAAAAGAGGTAACTCTACTAAACACTTTTTTTATAAAGCAACCATAGCTCTGATACAAAACCCGTACATTTATACCATGGAATTTTACACAGCAGTTAGAAATGATGATATTGCAGCCTTTGAAGGTAAATGGATGGCTATGGAATAAATTATGCTGAGTAAAATCAGCTTAACCCAGAGAACCAATGGTAGATTGTCTCCACTCATCTGTGGAGGTTTGGACTAGACCCTGGACAGTGAGAAAGTTGGTATATTATCATGTGTTAAATCCAGATAAGATGTAATGCTATACAACATAATCCTTTTTTAGAGATACTGTGGGAAGGGGAAGGGAGGGATAAGGGTGGGTAATTGGGGGGGGCACTCCTGGGGATAATTGTAGTATCCAGAATCTATACACATTTTATATTATTTTGTTAAAAACTTGTATGGTTGTTCAAAAATAAAAAAAATAAATAAAAGACACATCATAAAAAGAATACTGTGGACCAATATCCCTTATGAACTTTGATGCAAAACTCTTTAAAGTTCTCACAAACCATATTCAAAAACACATCAAGAATATAATTCATCATGATCACGTAGGCTTCATTCCAGGTATGCAAGCCTGGTTCAATATACACAAATTAATAAATGTGATTAAACAAAATTAAGGATAAAACATATGATCATCTCAATAGATGCAGAAAAGGCCTTCAATAAAATCCAGCACATCTTTATGCTCAAAATTCTAGAGAAAATAGAGATCAAAGGAACTTAACATTGTGAAGGCCATATATGTCAAACCCTCAGCTAGTAGAATACTAAATGGAGAAAAGTTGAAAGCATTTCCACCAAATTTGCGAACGATGTAAGTCTGCCTACTCTTGCCACTTTTATTCAATGTAGTCCTCAAGAACTTCGCTGAAGCAATCAAGTAAGAAAATTAAATCAAAGGTACAAGAATAGGAAGGAAGGAAGTCAAAGTATCATTTCTTCCTGATGACATGATCCTATATCTGGAAGATCCAAAAACTTTACCAGAAAACAGCTAGAGCTAATAAACATATTAGGCTAAGTAGCAGGCTACAAGATCAACACCCTTAAATCATTAGCTTTCCTATATACCAACAATGTTAGGGCTGAAGAAGAAATCAAGAAATTGGTCCCATTCACAATATCCTCTAAAAGAAATACCTGCTGATTAATCTAACAAAAGAAGTAAAGATCTTTACAAGGAAAATTATTGAACACTGAAAACAGAAATTGCAGAAGGACTAAGAAAACAAAAAAAAAAAAATGTTCCATGCTCTTGGTTAGGCAGAATTAATATAATTAAAATGGCTCTTTTTCCAAAAGCACTATACAGATGCAATGTAATTCCCATCAAGATCCCAATGTCATTCTTTATAGATATAGAAAAAACAATTCTCAAATTCATTTGGAACAACAAGAAACCCAGAATAGCCAAAACATTACTAAGCAAGAAAGACGAAACAGGTGGTTTTGGAATACCAGATATAAAATTATACTACAGAGCTGTAGTAATAAAAACAGTGTGGTAATGGTATCAAAATAGGAATGAAGAAAATTGAAACAGAATAGAAGACTCTGAGACAAACCCACAAAACTTTAAACATCTGATCATTGACAAAGGGTGTCAAAGTATAACATGAATGATAAAGAGCCTATTAGAGAAATGGTACTGGACAAACTGGACAGCCGTTTGAAAACTGAAATTAGATCCTTATCTCTCACCTTCCATAAAAATCAAATCCAAATGGATCAAGTAATTAGGAAGTAAACCAGCTACCATACAAGTGCTGTAAGAAAACATATGACCAACACTTCAGTATATGGGAGTTGACAATGACTTCTTCAACAAGGCTCCTAAAGTGAGAGAATTACAGTAAAAAGTCAATGAGTTTGATGACATTAAACTAAAAGTTTTCTCCAAAGCTAAGGAATTAGTCAAAACAGTCAAGAGACAACCTAGCACGTGGGAGAGAATCATGGCAATTGATCTCTCTGACAGGAGACTAATATTCAAAATTTACAAAGAACTCAAAATCTCAATAATGAAAACAGAAACAATCCAATGAATAAATGGGCCAGAGAGCTAAACAGAAACTTCTCAACAGAGGAAACTGAAAAAGTCAATGAATACATGAGAAAGTGTTCTAAATCACTGGTAATGAGAGAAATACAAATCAAAACTATGTTAAGATTTCACCTCATTCTAGTCAGACTGGCAAAGATGAAGAATACAAACAATAATAAATGCTGGATGGGTTGTGGGGAGATAGGAACACTAGCACACTGCTGGTGGAATTTCAGACTGTTATAGCCACTCTGCAAAGCATTGTGGAGACTCCTCAAAAATTAGGCTTGGATCCAACATATGACCTAGCTGTCCCTTTTCTAGGTATTTCCCTAGAGGAGTTAGAATCAGCATATTACAGTGACAAAGCAAAATCTATGTTCACAGCAACTCAATTTATAATAGTTAAATTATGGACCAACCCAGATGCCCCTTTTGAAAGCATCCAAAATCTCTGGTATACATATATATATATATATATATATATATATATATATATATACATACACACACATACATACATTTTATATATATATGTATGTGTGTGTATATATATACACATACATATATACACATACATACATTTTATATATATATATGTGTATATATATACACACACATATATACACATACATACATTTTATATATATATATGTGTGTGTATATAAATACACACACATATATACACATACATACATTTTATATATATATATGTGTGTATATATATACACACACATATATACACATACATACATTTTATATATATATGTGTGTGTGTATATATACACACACACATATATACACATACATACATTTTATATATATATATAAAATACTAAATGGAGAATTATCCAACTGGGAACAAATATCCAATATTTGCAAAGAACTTGAAACTCAATACCAAAAACACAAACAATCCAATAAACAAATTGGCCAAAGAGCTAAATAGAAACTACTCAACAGAGAAAAATAAGCAAACCAATGAATGTATGAGAAAATGTTCTAAATCACTAGTAAACAGAGAAATGAAAATAAATTGACATTAAGATGTCACCTCCCTCCAGTCAGATTGGCAAAGCTAAAGAATAATTACAGTAACAGATGCTGGATGAGTTGTGGGGAGAGAGGAGCACTAGCACAGTATTGGTGGAATTGTAAAATGGTATAGTCCTTCTGGAAAACAGTGTGGAGAATCCTCAAAATATTATGTATGGATTCACACTAAGACCCAGCTATCACTCTTTTGACTATTTTCCACATTACAATGACACAGCAAAATCAATATTCAGAGCAGCTTAATTTACAATAGCCAAATAACAGAACCAACCCGGATGCCCCACCCTGGATGAATGGATCCAAAAACTGTGATATATATATATACACATACATACATACAATGGTGTTCTACTCAGCTATTAGAAACAATGATATTGTGGCTTTGGAAGGTAAATGGATGACAATGGAAGAAATCACTCTGAGTGAAGGTAGCCAAACCTAACTTCAAGGGTTGAATGATTTCAATCATTTGTGGAGGACATAGCAAAGCCCAGGCTTGGGTGAAAGGTATTCAGACTCATGTTTGAGACACACCCAGCAAAGGCAAGCAACATATAATGTAGGGTAACCGTACATAATTGGGGGAGGAGGGAAGGGATGTTGAGGGTTGGACAGAAAGAGGGAAAATAGGAATTTCTCTAGGGAGACAATCAACAATGTCACATACTCTACCACCCTGAGAATCCAAATAATACTTATGTAATCATTTAACTCTGGAACGTTCACAATCTAAGCATTTATGGTGTTTATAGGGGTAAAATATTGCAGAACCAAGAAACTGGTATGTGGGCAATGTGGGGGCAATTCTGGTTCAAGAACTGAGCAACCGCTCCAGGCCCTTGGTTGTCTTTTGATAGCATGTAGTTCTATTAAATCTCCTCTGTTTGTGGGTTTTGAGGATTGTTTGCTTCTTCTTATATCTGGAGTTTATCTTTCAGAATTAGTTGTATTGATGATTTTCTGTTTATGAATGTTTCAAGTTAGAAGCAAGATCCTGGAAGGAGATATTTCAATCTCTGAATAGCCACAATCTAAAACCAAACATACTATGCCCAGGAAAACTCTTCTAAGGTCTGAGTTGAAAAGTCAGATGTGATCCTTATTGGTTTGCCTCTGAGTATGATTTGGCATTTCTCTCTTGCAACTTTTAATATTCTTTCCTTGATTTCCCTGTTACATATATGTATAGGATATTATTCAGAGAGCTACTCTTTTGCTTAGGCCTATTGGATATTTTATACTCTTCCTAGCTAAGCATAACTGATTCTATATTAATATGGGAAACATTTTATTTAACTATTTCATTGAGAAATTTTTAGGCCATTCATTTGCATTTCAATTTCTTATTGTATTCCAATTACTCTTATATTGTTTCTTCTGATTTTGTTCCAGACAATTTGAAAATTCTATTCATGATCTCTGAGTTTTCCTTCCTTTTTTTGTCATATGTGTGCTCTAGCTTGCTCAGTCTATCCTAATTTCCAGAATTTCTTTGTTTAAGAGCTCAGGTTCTGTTTTCTGTAGAAGTTAGTCTATTGCTAAATTCTTCATTGTTCCTCTAATGTGATTGCCTGAAGACTTTTTTTGTTACCACATTTTTAGTATGTCTATTTCTTTGATAATAAAGTTTTTCATTTCTTGACTCTTTTCACTTATTCCCTTCATAAAATCTTCCTTTAGTTCTTTTTTCATTTCAGTAATCAGGTCATTGATAATTTTTTCTAGGTTTTCATCCTATCCCCTGTCTGTGTGCTTGTTGGTGGTGGAGTTGTAGGTTTGATGTGAACCTTTTCTAGTTTGATGCTTCATTTTTGAAGAGATTCTTTTGTATCTCTGAATTTTCCCTGTGGTAAAGTAAGGCAATTCTCCTGAATTCTTTCTTACAGGTAAAATGGCCTGGTTAAACACCACCTCTCTGATGACCACTTTCTTTGACAAACCTGCTTCTTCCTGCAATCTCATTTTGCTGCGACTTGTGGAACAAGAGTTCAGGAAGTGTGTCGCTTGGTCCTAGGGTCCTGAAGATGTGGGCCTGCCTGCACATTGTAATGGGAACTTGGTGGCAGGTGTGGGTCCAATATATCTGGACCTGTAAACATGAGCTGTGACTGCGACTCTTCTCAGCTCTCCAGAGTGCCTGCTGGGCCCAGAACCAAAGGCCTGTGTCAGAGCATCAGCTAAGATGGGTTGTTCCTGGCAGGGGGGAATCAGAAACCTAGGCCAATGTATTAGCTGGGCAGGGGATGCTCTAAGCCAGGGTCCCCCTTGGAGCTGTTCTGGGCATCTGCCACATCCAGGACCAGAAGTCCATCCCAGCATGTCAGCAGTACAGGGGTTTCTCTTAGAAGGAAGCACAAGAGATCCGGATTGGAGCATCAACTGGGTGGGAGCTGACAGATACTTAGGCTGGTTTGATGATCATGGTTCTGGTGAATAATCCTGTAATAAATAAGGCAGTACAGATATCTCTTCAATATACAAATGTCATTTCCTTTGCATATGAAATAATTTTTCAGTAATTTTCTAAATCTTTTCACTAACTCAATCAATGTGTGTTCCTACATAGAATATTATCTATATACTCTCCTATATAGAATATTATCTATATACTCTCCAAAACTAGCTATGCTTTTTCTTTTTAAAATTTTTGACTAACATGTAATATTTGGACATGTTTATGGGTAAATGATTTTTGATTCATGCATATTTGTATAATAATCATCTCAAGGTAATTAGAATATCCATCACCTTTAACATTTATCATTTCTTTATAATTAGAATTTTCCAAATCCTTTCTTCTATTTTGAGATATGTAGAGCAGTATTGCTAATATATTCACCCTGCTTAACCACAGAACACCAAAACTAACTCATCTTATCTGACTATAACATTTAACCATTAAAACAGGTGTAAAACCTTATTTCATTACGATTTTAGTTTGCATTTCTCTGATGATTAGTGATGTGGACCATTTTTTACAAATATGTTGGTGATTAATATGATTTCCTTTTAAAAATGAATTAACTTATTCATTTGATTCAGAATTAAATGATTGGATAGTATTATTTGGCATCTCAGAGGAGGAAAGAGTAATCTACATTGTTGGTCCCTTCCTTTCCTCCCTCTCTTTGCCCTCTCTCCCATATCTCCCCTCCCCTCTCCCTACATATCTATAGTTCCCCAAGATTATGTGTTGCTTCAACATTGGTGAGTCTAGTACATGTGCTTGACTGCTTTTCTATCAAACATGGGTTTTGGCTAGCCTCCAAAAATGAGGCAAAATATTTGATCATTGAGTATCTGGGTTTGGCTAATATCGCTTAGCATTTCTTACATTGCTGTTTACCTTCAGAGACTATAATATCATGTTTTTCTAATAGGTGAGTAGAACTCCATGTATATATATATACCACAGCATTTAGATCCATTCATCCATTGAGGGGCATCTGGATTGATTCTGTAATTTTGCTATCATAAATTGAGCTGCTATCAACATTGATTTTAAGCAGTGTGACTGTAATATGCTGATTCTACCTCTTCCAGGAAATTACCCAGAAGAGGGATAGCTGGGTCATAGAATGGTTCCATTCCTAATTTTTTGAGAAGACTCCATGCTGCTTTAAAGCATGACTGTATCAGTCTACAGTTCCACCAACACTGTGCAAGTTTTCCTATCTCCCTAGAACCCCTCCAGTATCTGTTACTGTTTATATTTTTCATGTTTGCCAATATGACCAGAGTGGGGTGAAATCTTAATGTAATTTTGATTTTTCATTTCCCTGATTACTAGTAATTTAAAACATTTTCTCATGTATTCATTGGATTGCTCAATTCTGTTGGGAAATTTCTGTTTAGCTTTCTGGCTCATTTACTGATTGGATTATTTGTGGTTTTGGTATTAAGTGTTTTGAGTTTTTTGCAAATTTTGGATATTAGTTCCCTGTCAGAGGAATCAGAGGCCATGATTATCTCCCATTCTATACGTTCTCTCTGCACAGTTTTGAACACTTCCTTTGCCGAGCAAAAGCCGTTTAGTTTAATGACATCCCACTCATTGATTCTTGACTAATACTTTCTGTTTGAGAGTCATGTTGATGAAGCTGCTGCCTACTCCCATATGCTGTAGTGTTGCTTATAATTTTTCTTCTATAAATTGTATGGTAGATGGTTTAATTCCTAGTTCCATGATCCATTTTGAACTGATTTTGTGCAAGGTGAGAAATAAGAATCTAATTTCAACTTTCTGCAAATGCCTGTCTAGTTTGTCTGGCACCATTGGTTGAATAGGCTGTCATTCCTCCATGTTTTATTTTGACCCCCTTTACCAAAGATCAGATGTTTAAAGATTTGTGGGTTTGTCTCAGAGTCTTTCTCTTCCCTGGTCTCAATCCTATTTTGATACCAGGAAAATGCTGTTTTTAATACTTCAACTCTATGCCTGTAGTATAGTTTTAGATTTGGTGTTGCAAAAGCATCTTTTTTTTTCTTTCTTTTTTTCTTTTTAATGTTCTGGCTATTCTGGGTGTTTTATTGTTCCAACTTAATTTGAGATTTTCTTTTGTATATCTGTAAAGAATATACATTGGAATCTTTATGGGGATTGCATTACATTTGTATAGCACTTTCTGCAGAATAGCCATTTTAATTATATTAATTCTGCATTTACAAGAACATGGAAAGTCTTGCTATCTTTTCAGGTCTTCATCAGGTTTTTTCATCAGTGTTTGATAATTTTCATTGTAGAGGTCTTTAAATTCCCTTGTTAGATTAATTCCCACATATTTTGTTCTTTTTGGTGATATTGTGAGTGGGACTGATTTCCTGACTTCTTTTTCTGCCCTATTATTGTTAGTGTTCTGGAAAGCTATTGATTTATGGATGTTGATCTTACAGGTTGCCACTTTGCTAAATATGTTTATAAGCTCAAGCAGTTTTCTGGTGGAATTTTTTGGGACCTCCAGGTATAGAATTGTGTCATCAGCAAAGTGGTATAGCTTGGCTTCCTCTCTTCCTATTCATATTCTTATCCCTTTGATTTCCTTCTCTTGCCTGATTGTTCCAGCTAAGGTCTTGAGGACTATACTGACTAGAAGTGGTGATAACATGCTGATTTGTCTTGTTCCCAGATTTAGTGGAGATGCTTTCAGCTTTTCATTGCATAGTATTATACTAGCCTTTAGTTTGTCATATATGACCTTTACATATTTGAGATATGTTACTTTAAGCACTATCTTTTCCAGAGTGTTAAGCATCAGTGGTGATGGATTTTGTAGAAGGACGTTTTTGCATAAATTGATCATACGGTTTTTGCCCTTAATTCTGTTTAAGTAATGAATCACATTCATTGACTTGTATATGTTGAAACAGGCTTATATCCCTGGAATGAAGCAGTGAATTATGTTCTTGATATATTTTAATGCAGATTGCTAGAACTTTATTAAGGATTTTTGAGTCTATGTTTTCCAGGGATATTTGTCTGTAATTTTTTTTGATTTGTCTCTGTTGGGTTTTGGTATTAGAATTTATGATTGCCTCATTAAATTTGTTTGGGTTAGTTCCTTACTTTGCAATTTCTTAGAATAGCTTAATAAGGAGAGGTGTTAACTCCTCCTTATACGTGTGGAAAAATTTAGCAGAGAATTCATCAGGATTCCAAAGCTTTCTTTGGAAGGCTTTGAGTTGCTCTATTCATTTCAGTGCATGCTCTTCTGCTCTTTAAGCTTCCAGTATTATCCTGCATCAATTTGGCGATGTTGTAAGTGTCTAGAAATTTGTCCATGTCTTCCATACTATCTAATTTAGAGGAGTATAGTTTTTCAAAATAGGCTCTGATAATCCATTGGATTTCTTGGGGTCAGTAGTGATCATAGCCTTTTCATTGGTGAATTTATGAATTTGCATCATTGGGTAGGGGTTGTTCAACTTAATTTTTTGAAGAACCAGCTCTTTGTTTCATCTATTTTCTTTATTGTTTATGTTGTTGTTCTTGATTTCATTGATTTCAACTCTGATCTTGATTATTTTGTGGATTTTTAGTCCCTTCATTAAATTTTCCTTTTGCTCATTGTTCCTTTTATTATTCATATCATTGATAACTTTTTCTAGGTATTCATCATCCTCCCTGATCATGGGCTCCTTGGAAAGGGAGTTGTGTGTTTGTGGTGAACCTTTTCTAGTTTGAATCCTCATCTTTGAAATATTTCTTCTGGATCTTTGAATTGAAGTTCCCTGTGTGGAAGCAAGGCAAGTCTCTAGGTGCTTCCTCCTTGTAGGTAAAAGGGTCAGGTAAAACACTGTCTCTCTAATGACCACCTTTTTCCAGAATTGTGCTTCTGCCTAAAGCCTCCTTTTGTTGCACCTTTTGTATCTAGACTCCATGACACAGATCTGGAACCTGCTGGGTTTGTGAGGCGGCCCACTGGGTTGTTGAAGTTCTGCATCAACTACATCAACTGAAAAAACTATAGGTTTTCATGTCCTTTCATTGCTCTGACACTTTATTGTGTATGTGATGCTGAGGTTTGAATTCACAAACTCGCACATAACAAGCATCTGCCAAAACTGCTGAGCCATTGCTCCAGCCCCAAGTTCTTTATATATTTTGATATTTGTAACTTACAAATTTTCAACTTATAAGTATGTTCTTCTGTCCCATAGGTTATCTTTTCTCTCTCTTATTACATTCATTGTTAAGAGAGTTTTTAGTTTGATGTAATACCCTTCATCTATTTTGTACTTTTGTTTTCTGTGCTTTTAGGTTCATGTACAACAATTTTTATGTCAAAACTCTCTCTTCTGATGTTTTTTAAAGGATTTATGCTTAAATCTATAATCCATTTTGGTTTATCTTATTTGTGGTGTGAGATAAATCTCATTCTTCTGCATGTGGCTATCCATTTGTCCCAATACCATTTATTGAATAGACTGTCCTTTTTCCATTGTGCTTTGTTGGCGTTTTATTCAAAAATCAACTGATTAAGGGTTAAATGTTTTCATTCATTTGTGGAGGCTGGAGCTAAACCCAGGGTTGGGTGAAAGTTAGTCAATCTCATGCATTAAACCCAGCAAAGGTTTAGCAACACATAATCCAGGAAAACCATACATATGTGGGAGGGAGAGGGGAGAGATAGAGGGAGGGGAGAGAGTGGGAGAATAGTAAGGGATCTAGGGAAACAATCAACAATGTAGCATACTCTTTAACCCCCTGAGAATCCAAATAAGATTTATGCAATCATTTAATTCTGGAAAATTCAGAATCTAAGCATTTATATCACTTATAAGATAAAAGAATCAAGAGACTGGGGTATGGGTAATGTGGGGGCAATTCTGGTTTAAGAACATATGCACAGGGTGTCCTGCTTCCAGGTACCCCTCCGCCTTGCGGAGTCTCTGCTCTTCTTCCTAAATAAATCCTACTCCTTTTACTCCTCAAAAAAAAAAAAAAAAAAAAGAACATATGCACAACATAATGCTACTTTATATGCATTTATTATTTTACAATAACTCAACATCTTAATAAAAACAAATTTTAAAAAATCAGTTAGAATAAATATATGGATTTATTTGGAGTTCTTTATTCTGCCTCAATGAACTATATGTTTGCTTTTTGTCAATTCTATACTGCTCAAATTACTATAGCTGCATAGTATATTTTATAAGTTAGGTAGTGTAATGCCTCCAGCATTATCTTTATTTCCAAGATTACTTTGACTATTCTGGAACTTTTATGGAATGTTAGGACTACTTTTTCTGTTTCTGTGAAAAAAAAATTGAAATTTTGGTGGGGATTGCAAATATAACCTACAGAATACTTTGGGTCCTATGGACATCTATGTAATATTAGTTCTTCCTTTTCTTGAACATAAGATACATTTCCATTTATTTTGGTTATCTTCACATTTTTAAATATTTTATAGTTTTCCATTCTGGAAAATGTTCATGATACTTGAAAAAAATCTATATTTTGATGCTGTTAGGGATAGCATTTTGTATATGCCTATTAGATCCATTCTGTCTAAAGTACTGTTTATGTTCAATGTTTAATATTGATTTTTTTGGTCTGGAAGATGTGTCCATCATAAAGATTGAGGTGTTGATGTTTCATACTATTATTATATATAGTCTATTTATTCTTTCAGATATGTTAATATTTACATTGTATATTTCGGTGCTCTTTATTCAGACACATATTTATAATTGTTAGATCCTCTTGATGAGTTAACTTCTCCATGATTATATAACAAACTTCTTTGTCTCATTTTGCAATTTTAGACATAGTCTACTTCATCTAATGCAAGTACTCTCTTACTCTCTTTTGATTTCCATTTGTGTGAAATTATTTTTTCTAGACTTTTACTTTCAGCTTTTGTTTGATATGTGTCCTTAAAGTGAAGTAAGTTTCTTGTAGGTAGTATACATATCATTGTTTTAATTCATTTTCCCACTGTTTTTTTTAAAGAGAGAAGGACAGTGAGAGAGAGAAAGAGAGAGACAGAGAAAAAGAGAGAATCGATTTTTATTGAGTTTTTCACAAGGCATTCATTGCTCTGACACTTAGTTGTGTACGTGGGTGCTGGGGTTGGAACCCATGTAATTGCACATGCCAGGCAAGTTCCGTAACCACTGAGCCACCGCTCCAGTCCCCTACTATGATTTTTGATTGGAAAATATAATCCATTGACATTGGTAATTATTATTGTATAAGGACTTTCAGTTGTCACCTTATTATCAAATTTTCATGCTCTCACTGAACATCTGTAGATATTATTTGTAATTTGCCTACACAAATATTTTGCATATTTTAGTGAGTTGTCTTATTAATTTTGAGGTAAAGTTTTTTTTAAGGTAGTCTGAATATAGTTAACTTACATATGTTGGGCTGATATTTCCACCACTTGTGGCCTGGGTTGGAATTACATTGAATACTTAGATCAATTTAGGGATGATTGACATGGAAAATGACCAGGTAATCTATATTTCATATATTGCAATATCTGGAAGCAGGTTTCTTGGAAGACCACTGTAGCAGTCTAATGAAGGCAAACATTAAATCCTTACCAGGAGGGAATTTGAATGAATTAGTTACCATCCTCCAAACTGCAGTATGTTAATTGAATCAAACATACATATATGTCACTATTTCCAATAGGAATAATATATGTGTTCAGGAAGTAAGGAGTAACACATTAAGAGACCCCATTTACCACAACTCTCACTGATGCACTGAAGGAGATATGCTTAATTGATACTACAACATAATTAGAGCTCTTCTTAAATCATACATAATGATAGGAAATTGTGGAAAAGCTGAAATTCTTGAGAAACATCAATGAGTAAAATCCTCCTGCCAACCCATGGAGATATAACATAGTGAAATTCAGTAGTGAAATTTTTAGTTGATTAACTGAAGTTTCCCTACATTTTACTGCCTGGTATAACTGTATTTATTGAGTGCTGGCAAATAAATTAATATGAGTGAATGAATAACAGTAATTGAAAGAGGATGGAAAAATTTCCTTAAGGACTCATATATACTTTACTCACAAGTGGCTATGGTAAATTTATCAAATTTGTTTTGGTTTAGATATGAGTTGTCTCCAAAACACTAATGTGTTCAAAGATAATGCAAGAATGTTGAGAGGTAAAATGTTCAAATGATGAGAGTTGTAACCCAATCATCAGATTAATCCAATAATATGGAATAACTGCATGGTAACTGTGGGCAAGTTTGGTTAGTAGTAGTATGGCTTGGGAATTTAAATTCTGTCCCTAGTGAGCAGAAAGCAAGCTTGTGCTCTCACTTGCTTGCTTTCTCTCTCTCTCTCTCTCCTTTTTCTGGTCTCTCTCTTTCCTGGTTGTCATGTCCTGAGCTGATTTCCTGAGCCACACACTTCTCCATGATGTTCTTTCTAATATAGGTTCCAGAGCAATGGAGTCAGGCAAACATAGAATGAACCTCTGAAACCATGACAAAAAAAAAAAAAAAACAAAAAAGCATACTTTTCCTCCTCTAAGTAATTCTTGTCATGACGTTAGGCCACAACAGTGTAAAGCTGACTAAAACATATATTAGTACCAGAATGGGTACTTTTCTATGACAAACTTTGCCATGTGCTTCACAAGCATTTAGAGTTAGTTTCTGTGAGGAATTTAAAGTTTGGAAATGCAGGAAAGAGAAGACTTAGAATATTCTAAGTATAGCCAATTGGGTGATTCTGGTGAGTACTCGGAAGACCAGAATGCCAATCATAATATAAAAACTAGACTCATGAGGTTTCATAGGGGAAAGAGGACTTTATTTAAAATTGGATTAGAAGCCATTAATATTACTTTCTGGAAAAGCTATTGTCTATATATTATCCATGTTACAAGATCTTCTGTGAGACTGAATTTAAAGGTGATGAATTAATTAATCTAGAGGAGAAAATTTTCAAGGCTTCTCAGTATCCAGGCATTGGCCTGGACATTGTTGGCAGCTTTGAGCCAAGTTTACTATAATAATCAGATGTAGAGAGCAAAATCGAAGCATTCAATTTGACCAGAAAATTGCAAGTAATGCCAAGACTAAGGAAGTTTCTGTTGTTGAAGATCTTATAGCTACAAAAGAGATGCTAAGTACTTTAACTAGTGGCACTAGGAAAGGTAATTTCAGGGTATCTCAGGAATTCACAAGACCACACACATGACAAACTCAAGTGTGCAAAATAAAATTTCCTCTGAGAAGAGACAATGGAAGAACTCTGAATAATAGGTCTATTGATCCTGGACTGGAACCTCTGAAATGGTACTGTAAAAGAGACCATTCTTTGTAAGTGATTATCTTGGATATTCAATTACAGTAACAAGTGTTGGCTAATATACATACCTAAAATTGTAACATGATTTAACCGTACAGTTTTAAAATCTAACTTTTAAAAATTTGGATAATTGCTATTATATAAATTTATCTTAAGAGAGTAGTAAAAAGGCAATGAAGATTCAGTATGAGCATTTTTTTAATTTTTTTTATTTTTGAGCAACCTTACAAGATTTCAACAAAACAATATAAAATGTGTATAAGATGAGTATATATTTTCCCCCTTATACACAATCTGTTTAGGTCATAGCTATTATAGTTTACAAAGTAGCACTTGAATGGACACATTTTCAATCTACTGTTTCATCAGAGCATATCCAATGTCTCATTTGAAATAATTTAAAATTAAATGTGGCTTTATTTTATTGCTAACTTACATCTATAGGGATTATAGTTAAGTGGGTTCTAATTTTATTACATGTGTATAGTTAGAACTACTGATGAAATTGTAGCCAAGGAATCTTTTATAACCTTGAGTATTTCATTTTGTTATTAGCATTAATATCTTACTTTTAAAAGAGTATATAATTCTACTAAACACTCTTTACCTTAGTTGATGATTGCCCCTTTCAATCAATAATTAGATGAACACTGAACCAAAGCCTCTGGGTACATTTGCATAATTGAGAACAAAACCATAAATTCTCTATTTGAAAATTCAGTGTATCAACATAAAGTCGTTCAAAAGCTCAAATTCAAAGTAAATAAGTTTAGTAGGTTTTTATATATTGATCATTAATATTATATTTACTTTTAAATAAATGTCATGTGTCATCTTAGGAAGGAGTAAAGTTTAATCTTATGAAATAAAGAAATAGAAATTAAGGTATTCCTATTTCCAACCAAGAAAGAGAAAAAGGATTCTAGAAGTTTATGAATGGATGGGGGAAATTAACAGATTAGATAATTAATAAATATTACTATAGGACTATATTGGAACTTGGTGCCTCCATCAACACCAAACCATATATCATATCATTTTAATGTAATCAGCTTAATTCAAGTTTAGATACAAAACCATTATGCAAGTTTCACTCATCTGTCCCATCCAAATTTGTACAATGCTCCTCAGCATCCTAATTTTGTATGCTGCTATCTAATTCTTATTTTAAGAAAATATTTTCCTGTTGTACAACATAAAATAACTACATGACTATCCCCCAAATTGTCCAGTTTTTATTTACTGGGCTACTTTCCATCAGAATTTTGTTATGATGCCTCACGTTATAGTGTATTTAAAACGGCCTTATTTAATGTGCTCGGAATCTAATGGGCAACATGGACACAATATATAGAGAATAAAACAAGACATGAAAATCTTATTCTACAATGACTATAGGAATAAACATGGAATGAAAACTCAGGTTTGAGATGCAAACTGAGATACTTCTCTCCTGGCTTGAGTTTCTTCATCTCTAAAATAGAGAGGTTGGAAATAATGACTCATTTTATGCCCAAAAGATGAATGCCGATAACATTATTAAGATACATGGATATAACATACAGCGAAAGAACATCAGCAGTTTGGTGAGAATCAGAAAAAACCAAAAGAGGCTTCAGTTCAAAATAAAGCTTACATGATCAGGCGACTCACTGTCAGAGGATTTCTGAGTGTTTCCAAGTTAAGCAGTCTTCTAATACTCTATTTTCCTATAGAAGTTTGAGAATACTGTCATACATCAATATGAAATCATAAAAAATCAGAAAAAGAAGGAATAAACAAAATGAATTTTTAGAGGTCCTAAGGTGAGTTGGGGTCTACTAACAAATCCATAATAATTTTCTTGTCAAGAAAGCTGCCAAGGTTAAGTGTATGGAGAATGAGATTCTTAAATGGAATTTGGTTGTACGAGCTGTATTAAAAATAATTCTGGAATAAATGCTTAGGCACAAAGAGGAAATGAAGGAGAGGAGAGAAGAGGTCAAGCTCTATTGTGGATACAACATTGAACTCAGGTAACTCTGTGGGAAGTTCTGGAACTTGAACACCCCAACATCCCTTCAGGATAGTACTGAAATTGGGCCATAAACTAAATTTTATGTTATGGATCAGACATTAGGTGTCCTCCAAAAGTTCATGTGTGAGACAATGCAGGGAAGTTTACAGGTGACATGATTGGATTCTGAGAGCCTTAACTTAATCAGTGCATTAACCCCCTGAAAGGGATTGAGTGAATCATAATTGTAGGCAGGTAGGATGTGGCTAGAGGATATGTTTGGGTCATTGGAGGTGTGCCTTCAGGTTTACATTTTTTCCATGTTGAAGTGAGCTCTCTGCTTACTGGTGCTGTGTTCCCAGATGATTTCCTCCACCATGTCCTTCAGTTGTAATGTTCTGTCTCATCTCTAATCCCAAGCACTGGGTTTAGTGGTTTATGGTCTGAGATCCTAAAAATTGTGAGCCCTCAAATAAACTTTTCCTCCTCCAATTGTTCTTGCCATGCCTTTTTATCATAGCAGAGAAAAATGTGACTAAAAGCACTTATATTCCAGTGCTCTACAATTATAATATATGGGCCACTGGAAATACGAGCACAGTTAGAGAGTCAGGCAGCTCTGAGGAAATCTAAGATGAGGTTACATTTGAAGTTGATCTTTTGATAGCACTGCCAACAGGGAAGCACTATGTTTTTCATTGAAGGGAGGAATGGAAAGCCCATTGCAATGAACTCCAGAGTCACTTCTTTGCAGCATGCTGATCTTCCTCTTCAGGCACACTCTAGAAACAGCTTCTCTTGGAATATAGGCAACCTCTACTTTGGGACAATTTTAGAATGAAGGATTCAAGGAGTGTTCTACAGTCTTCCGTGTAGCAGCCTGTCTCACCATGCAGCTGGATTTATTGCTTCCCATCAGGATTAGATGTTTTAGATTCCCCTTACCATCATCTTGTATCCCTGCTGATCTTAGTAGTTTATTGGTCACATGATCTGTGAGACAGAAATTCTCATCATCATGACCCTCATTGGTCAGAGTTGATGCTTTCATCTTTATTGTCACAATTGGGCAAGGCAAATACAACAGATGCTCCTTAAAATTAGTTCAACAGTAAATGGCTCAAATTTTCCTCCCTACTTCAATTCAACATTCCCAATAGTTTTAAGAGTTGGTTCAATACCATATCCCAGGTGACACAGGTGTTCATCTACCAACAGTGATGGGGTCTCCAAAGAAAGCCAAAAGAAAAGTGACTGAAGTTCAGAACGGTCCATTGGGTTCCTCAACAGGGTGAGTCTAAGAGAAAGTTGGGCATGTAGATTCCTTCTTCATAAATGTGTTTGGAGTTCTTATGTATGGAAGGGTTAGAAAGAAGACAGAGGAGGGCATAAACTGATCTATGTTCTCACCTCAACATCAGCCTTGTTCATCCTTCTGGAATTCTCAGAACAAAAGGGGACCTTCAGGTTGTTCTGATTCTGATCATTCTAGTCAGGACTTTATACTTTCAAATCAATTGGTACTTTGAGGTGGGTCAGCTCAGGAAACAGTGGCACCCTGAGTGGGGCTGAGGCAGTCTCTTAAGATCCCTTGGAGTTGCACATTTCCTGTCATCAGTACATTTAAAAAAGAGGTGCTACAGGTACTTCCTTGAAGGGGAGATCTGTGTGGTGTACTATAAAATCCATCAACTGTCTTCTAAAGAATGTTAAAATTAAAATATTACTATTTATTAGTATTAAAATTTTATAACCACAGTTTACTCTTTAAACTACAAACATATGCACATGCATGTAAATACATACATATAAATTTATATGAATATGTATGCACATGCACACACACAACAGTTTATCTGAAATTGTAGCAATCTAAAATTTGAAAGTTTAAAAACTTCCAGGATTAGGAAACTCAGAGAAAAAATTTTAAATTGTCCCAATCTCATATAGGTGAAATTTAAGAAGTATAATTCATCTGACTTTAAGTTTAAATATAAATAGATTAATAAGATGATTAACTGTCAATTAATATTATTAATAGGTATTGATTGCCTGCCATGATCCAAATGTTATACTATGCTATATTGGTGAAAGAAATAAGCAAAAGTGTCTGTCTTCATGGAGTTTATGATGGTGTAAAAGCATATAATTTAATGCATGGTATGTGGTTCTAAGTTGTATGAAGAAGAGAATAAGACAATATGAATAGAAGGAAACCGTTTTTGATAAACTTCTAAAAATACCCTATAATATGGAGTTATGATGAGTTGTATTTTATTGGTAAGAAAAATAAGCTCAAAGAATAATACAGATTTTTGTTAAGCTCACTCAATGAAGTGATGGCAGTGCTCAACCCAGATATTTTTGGCTTTATCAGCATGGATTTTTAATTTGAAGAAAATAATACTGTTTTCCTGAGTTTCTTGTTTTGGTAGCTGATGGAATTCATTATGATTTGGGCACACTTTGGTCAAAAACATTTGGCAAAAGCAATGTGAGCTTTTCACATGAAAACAAATAAGTTGGGGGTGTGGAGATGTTGCTTAGTAACAACTTTCATTTTAGTCAATACTGGATGATTATAAGGAAAAAGTAAAGGCTATCTTTTTAAAATAATTTCTCATGAGACCTTTTTGTGAATAATCTGACTTTCACTTGCTCTTCTCCCACACAAAAGAGCTAACTGTTACAGGTATGAAGTATGATTTTTTATGAATAGCAAAGGCAATTAAAAAAAACCAGACTCGATAGATTACTTCAAATAATTTCTTAAATAGGAAGGTTTATCAGTAATTATAAATTGTCTCTTTATCTCAAATATTTTAATTTTTGATAAAATTATTGTAACAAAATAGCATTGTTAATACTTCGTTATCTTATCCATTCCAGGATTGCACATTTTTCATTCTTACTGTCCAACTCCTACCACAGATAGACACAGACAACTGCAACACACCCACACACACATGTGTGATACACACACATATCTGAATATTCTCACTTACATACCCATCCTTCTACCATCTCTCTCTTATCCTACAAAATAGAAATAAACATTTTATGTATAGCAGCAACAGAATTTTGATTTTATTGGCAAAAATACATAGCTTTCAATTATTCTCTGCTACATCAGAAAATCAAGGTAGTGTTCACGACCCCAGAAAGAACACTGAAAACCTTTGGGTCCAATATTTATAATAATTGAATACTATAAAAAAGTTACAAGTATTTCATTGATTTAATTTTATCTGATTCTACAGAATTCTATATATTTATGTAATACAATAAAAATTTTGATATGTGTATGCATTGTGAAATGATTAAATCAAGCTAAGTGAAGTATCCATCATCTCACTTACACAATGAGTTCTTTGTGACCCTGTGAAAGGAAATAGAAAAAAAATAAGCCAGCACATGTACTCCTGAGACTTTACCACACTCCTATCCTGTAAAAACTGATTTCTAATAAATCTTACAATGATTACAATTATATAGAGTCTGCCAGTCTTTCTACTGAATTTTTGAATGCTGAGGTGGTCTCAAGGACCCCTGACTTAACCATCATTTCTGACCACAATGGCTTTGACCTCAGCTGTAATTTTGGCAATTGTAAATGATTATGTTTTTACACTCTTTATGAGAATCCATTGATCTACCTTTATGTCATTACACAAATAACATATAATTTTAGGTTTTAAAATAAGTTGCACATTATGAAACATTCTAATTTCTGGTAACTTTATAATATATCTTGATATTTCTTATTAATATAGATTCCAACTTTGTTCTTGGTTATTCCTAGTTAGTACATGTCAAAATGCATAATGACCCTGTATCATGTATTCTTATAAAATCCATTTATTTAGTCTACTGATCTCTACACAGACATTTAAAATTTTCTAGGTTAAAAATTATTCTACCTAGGAAAAATAGCAATTCATTTTTCTACAACTAGATTAATATGTATTTTTTTCCTTTTTAGTTATTATAGATCTCTTGTTTCTTTCTCTTTTTTGCATGAATGTATTCCAGACATTCTGAATTTTTGATGAATGAATATTTTATATTTACATAAATATTCTTGAATCTTTCTCTGGGATGTAGTTTACTTACTTATAAACAGGCTGATCGGAAGGAAGGAAGATGGCGAGCTGAAGGGAGGCAGCTTTTCCTGTGGCTCCAAGACTGGAAAATCCCAGTTCATCTTCAGTTTTTTGAGGTGTGTTTTGGGGAATATATTTTTGAAATTCTAGTACTAGTTTGCACAGCTTTTTTGAGGAGCTGAGTCCTGGGAGATTCACATGGAGAAAAAGAGGGATTTTATCTGTCCCTGTAGGGATGCAGCAGTTTTTCTGTTTACATTTGGCACGTGGGCAGCTGGTCAGCAACGGTGGAGCTGAACAGAGCCAGCAACTGGATCGCTATTGGGAACCTGTGCTTTATAAAAGCAGAGCATTGGGCGAGCACATTTGAAGACACCCACCAAACTCATACACTGCTTCTGTTGAGAACTGTGTTGGGAAGTGACCCACTGAGGTGCCCAATGGAACAGGCTGCCCAGCATGAAAGCCGAGCCGCCATTACAAGTTCCAGGAGGCAAGCTCTCTCCGGCTTTTTAGAGCAGGCTCTGAAATCTGCATCAGGAGACGGTCACTGACCACAGTCTGATGCAGGAAGAGAAGACTTTGGCCAGGCCCAGGCTCCATCTTGCTTAGGGGGACTTCAGTTTGTGGAATAAAGGGAAGCAAGTCTCAGCCCTGTCCACCCCCACCCCAGCCAGAAGGATCACATGACAAGTTAAAGGCTCTGAGACTTCTGCCACAAGACACAATGTATGCAACTTCCAGCAGAGGGAGAATAGAAATCATCTCATAATCCCTGCTCATTAAATCTTCTGCCTTCAGTTCCCATAGGAGGCTGGCAAAGTTCAGGGCATTCCAGAATCAGTCCTCTTCACTAGAATCCCTTCCTAGAAATCCCAGGAGACTGAGGACATCCCAGTCCTCTGTGTGAGATCACATAACCACAAACTGAAAGACCTTGATATCAAAACCCAGAGTAACAGTGAACATCTCCTCCCAAAGGACTCAGAGATGCTCTTACTGTCTATAGTTCCAAGTTTTCATTAAGAATTTTTTAATTTTTATCTGATTATATATATATATATATATATATATATATATATATATATAGAGAGAGAGAGAGAGAGAGAGAGATAGGTAGATACATTTTCTTTTCTTATTTTGTTTTCCCTTGCCTTCTTTTTTCTCCTCTTCTTGATGTGTATTGGTGAAATAACTGGAAAAGTTGATCGGTTCATGGACGTATAAAAATACTAGCTATTTTGGTTTACATATTCTTTTGTTTTCTGGATTTTTTTCTCTCCTTTTTTATTCTTTATTTTTTTTGTTCCTGTTTGTTTTTGATTTTGTCTTTGTTTGTTTGTTCATTTCATTTTGTCTTCTTTTCTCTATACCTTCTCTCTTCTTCCATCCTCTCTATACTGTCTATCCATGTCCTCTCTCCTGAAAAGAGGGATTCTGGTCAATGCATTTTGTATCTAAATTATACTGTGCCTGACATCCTTATCTCACCTATGCAAGATTCAACCTTATGCAATCACCTAAATCTTATTAATATCTCTTTTACCCCTTCTATATTTTACCACTGCTATCCCTGCTTCCCCTAGGGTCTGTTTTATCTGTCCTTTTTTTCTTTTTTCCCTTTTTTATTTTGTTATTTTATTTTTTCTTTTCTTTTTTTTTCTTTCGCTTACTTTCTTGTTATTTCTTTCTCCAGCAGATTCTATACCTCCTTTGCTTTCTCATTGTCCAAAATTGGTCAACATAGCAAGCTAGCTCGCAATTTCCTTGTGTTGAAGTGAACCATGCCTCAAATTAACCTCTTCTCCCCTGTATTCTCTCAATTCCTAAATTATATGCTGTCCTCTCCCTTCCTCACTCAAAGCCTTTAACCTACTTGCATCCCATCTCTATCTTTTCCTTATTCTTAATTGAATAGCTGAATCCATGCTAACAACTTCTAGTTCATTATTGTAAGTCATGAGCTCCACACTACCTCCCTACCACACTTCCTTGAATTTCTAGATTGTTCTTCCCCCCATTTAAAGAGGCCCTGCTAACTGAAGTGATGGTCATTCTTCAAAATGGGTATATGCTGGCTGTCTTAACATATTGTGAAAGCTTTCATGGAAGAAAACTGCTCCTATAGGTCCTAATCACTATTATAACTTTTTTAGTTGAAACCTTTCAGTATATGCACCCATAAGCTCACATTTCTTCATTGACTGGATTGGCAGCTATTCATCTGTGCTTCCCAAGTAGCACACCAGCCCAATGAAACAGAGACATAAAAAGCTCTAACAACCCTTACAACAGTAATACACATTGCTAATCTTCAAGCCACATCCCCTGTATCTGAAAATGAGGAAGAGGGGTAACTACTACCATCCCCATGCTCACAGCTCCCCATCCAAGGACTCCATGGCAGGGGTTCTAGATGAAAACCAAGAAAAATATATCAACATTATGATTAGTAACTCAATCAAGGAGCTGAAAGAAGAATTAAAGAAAGAGATCAGAGAACATTTCTGGTGATGAGAGACAACTTTCATAAGGAAACAAGGGAACAATTTCATGAAATGAAAGATCATATGTATAAAGAGACATCCTGAAGAGAGATGTAGCAGATCTATCAGAATTGAAACATATTATTAACCAAATCAAATCCTCACTAGAAGATACTAACATCAGAGTAAATTCAACAGAAAATACAAGCTCACCTCTCAAAGAACATACATCAGATAACAAAAACAGGTTAAGCAATGTCAAATTCAAGGAGGACAGACAAGAAAAGAAACTTATCGTGCATGATCAGAACTTCCGCATACTATTTGAGTAGATGAGAAGAAATAACCTGAGAGTATTTGGACTGGTAGAAAATATCGAACAACAAACAAGGGGCATTAAGAACATATTAAATGAAATTATCAAAGAGAACTTTCCTCATATCAGGATTGACCCAGAATACCAAATTCAAGATGCCTATAGAACCCAAAACAGACCTGACCAAATGAGAAATTCACCAAGACATATCATATATAAAATGATTAACAGAAACTAAAGAAAGAATTCTAAAAGCAGCAAGGGAGAAGCCCCAAATCACATTCAGAAGCAGACCAATTAGAATCACTATAGATTTTTAAGATCAAACAATGAAGGCTAAAAGAGCTTGGGACAATATTTTTCAAACCCTGAAAGAAAACAATTTTTAGCAAAGATAATATACCCTGCAAAACTCAGATTTAAATGTGACAGAGAAATTAAATACTTCAATGATAAATTTAAGCAAGCAAGGTACATGAACACAAACACTGCATTATAGAATATTCTCAAGAACATTCTTCATTCAGAAGAACATGCTAATAATTCCATAAACCCCTAAACAAAAGAATGTCTATAATTAAAATACACACCAATAGAAACCCAAGATGGTACAAAACACAGCAATAATCACAAATTCTGGGACACAGACTCCCATATCTATTCTAACTCTGAATGTGAATGGTCTCAATGCCCCAATTAAAAGACACAGATTGACTTACAGGATTCAAAAACAAAATCCAACAATATGTTGTCTACAAGAGACACACCTTACACTCAAAAATAGACATAGACTGAAGGTGAAAGGTTGGCAAAATATCTACCAGGCCTGTGGCCCAAAAAAGCAAGCTGGTATGGTGATCCTAATATCTGATAAAGTTAATTTTGATTCAAAGCTACTCAGAAAGGACAAAGAAGGACAATGGACAATTCCCCAAGAAGACTTAACAATAATTAACATTTATGCCACCAATCACAATTCCCCAAAATATATGGAAAAAATACTCAAGGACATTAAACTCCTCCTTTATCTCAACACAATATTACTGGGGGACTTCAATACACCATTATCAACACTGGACAGATCATTGAAATAAAAAATCAACAAAGATATCTCCAATCTGAACATCTCTAGAAATAAATTGGGCTTATCAGACATCTACAGAATATTCCATCCTAAATCAGCTGAATTTACCTTCTGCTCAGCAGCTCATGGATCCTTCTCAAATATAGACCACATCCTAGTCTACAAAGCTAACCTTAACAAATTAAAAAAAGTTGATATACTCCCACGTATCCTGTCAGATCACAATGCCATGATCTTAGCAATCAATAAGAAAAACTACAGAAGCTACTCTAATACATGGAAACTGAATAATACCTTCTTAAATAAAGACTGGATAAAAGAACAAACGAGATCAGAAATCAAGAAATTCTTGGAAATGAATGAGAATGATGAAACAACATATTGAAATCTCTGAGATAGTATGAAAGCATTCTTAATAGATAAATTTTTAGCACTATGTTCATACATCAAAAATCTGGAAAGAGCCCAAATAAATAGCCTTATGTTCCAACTCAAACTCCTACAAAAAGAGGACCAATTCAATCCAAAAGATAATAGAAGACAGGAAATAACTCAAATTAGAGCTGAAACCAATGAAATTGAGAACAAAAAAATGATACAAATTTTCAACAAAGCAAAGAGTTGGTTCTTTGAAAAAATAAAAAGATTGACAGACCCCTTGCCAACCTCACCAAAAAGAAGATTGAAATGAAGCAAATCAATAAAATTAAAGATAAAAATGAAGATATCACCACGGACTCAACCAAAATCCAGAAGATTATCAGAACTTATTTTGAAAATATTTACTCTGCCAAGTTTGATAATCTGGGAGATATGAACAGATACTTGGGCACATATGACATTCCAGATAAACACTGGAAGACATTGAAAACCTACATCAACCTATCTCAGAACTGAAATTGAAGCAGCAATCAAAGGCCTTCAAAAAAGAAAAGTCCTGGACATGATGGATTCACAGCAGAATTCTACCAAATTTTTTACAGTAGTAACACCAATCCTTTATAAGCTTTTTGATGAAATTGAAAGGGTTGGAGCACTTCCAAACACTTTTTATGAATCAAATAGAACACGGATACCAAGATCGAACAAAGACTCATCAGAAAAAAGAAAACTATAGACCATTTTCCCTGATGAACATAGATGCAATAACCCTTAATAAAATTCTAGCTAATTAGATTCAAATGTACATTAAAAATATAATACATCATGATCAATTGGGCTTCATTCCAGGAAAACAGGGCTGGTTCAACATTTGCAAATCAATAAATGTAATTCACCACTTCAACAGAATTAAAAATAAAAATCATATAATCATCTCAACCAATGCAGAAAAAGCCTTTGATAAAATTCAACATCCTTTTGTGCTCAAAACCCTGGAGAGGATAGAGTTCAAGGGAAAATATTTTAACTATGTAAGATCCATTTACGAGAGAACCATAGTCAACATTATCCTCAATGAAGAAAGACTAAAAGCATTTCCACTGAATTCAGGAACAACACAAGGCTGTCCACTTTCACCCCTCTTATTGAATATAGTCCTTGAAACCCTTGCCAGAGCTATCAGACAAGAGAAGGAAATCAAAGGAATTCAAATAGGAGAAGAGGAAGTCAAGTTGTCTCTATTCAAGACATGATCCTCTACTTAAAAGATCCTGAAAACTCAACCACAAGATTTCTAGAGCTTATAAAAGATTTCATCAAAGTGGCTGGTTATAATATAAACACCATTAAATCATTAGATTTCCTGTGCTCTTGCAACAAGGACACAGAAGAAGAAATTAGGAAATCTGTCCCTTTCAGCATCTCCTCCAAAAAAATAAAATACTTGGGCATAAATCTCACAAAGGATGTCAAGGACCTATACAATGAAAACTATCAAACTCTAAAAAACAAAATTATAGAAGTTCTGAGTAAATGGAAAAACTTTCCATGTTCATGGTTAGGTAGAGTCAATATCATCAAAATGACCATTTTGCCTAAAACCCTGTACAGATTTAATGCAATCCCTATCAAGATACCAACATCAGGGGCTGGAGCGGTGGCTCAGCGGTTTCAGCGCTTGCCTTGCAAGCATGAGGACCTGGGTTCGAACCCCAGCACCACGTACACAACTGAGTGTTGGAGCAGCTAAGGCCATGTGAAAAACTAAATAAAGTTGTTTCACTCTTTCTCTCTCTCTCACTGTCCCTCTTTCTTTAAAAAAAAAAAAAAAAAAAAAAGATACCAACATCATTCTTCATGGATATAGAAAAAGCAATACTCAAATGTGTATGGAATAACAGAAGACCCAGAATAGCTAAAACATTACTCAGCAAGAAGAAATAGACAGGTGGTATCTCAATTCTTGACCTGAAATTATACTACAAGTCTACAGTAACAAAAACAGCATGGTATTGGTATCAAAACAGAATTGAAAACCAATGGAATTGAAAAGAAGTTTCTGAGACAAACCTTCATACCTTTAACTATCTCATATTTGATAAAGGGGACAAAAGCATAGTGTGTAAGAATGATAGTCTGTTCAACAAATGATTTTGGACAAATTGAACAGCCATATGTAGACAACTGAAATTGGATCCTTACCTCTCACCCTGCACAAAAATTAAATCAATATGGTTCAAAGATCTGGATATTAAACCAGCAACTCTACAATTGCTTGAAAAAGAAGTAGGATCAACATTACATGACATAGAGGTTGGCATAGCCTTCCTTAACAGGACTCCCATGGCACAAGCAGTAAAATAAAGAATAAATGCATGGAATACAATAAAACTAAAAAGCTTTTGCACAGCTAAAGATTTAGTCAATAGTCTCAACAAAGAACCTGCAGAATGGGAGAAAATCTTTGCCTGCTGCACCTCGGACAGAGGGCTAATATCCACAATGTACAAAGAACTCAAAAACTAAATACCAAAATCACAAATACTCCAATTAATAAATGGGCTATGGTACTAAAAATAAGTTTGTCAATGGAGGAAGTCCAAAAAGCCTATAGTCATATTTCTCATATGGTCTACATTACTAGCAATAAGAGAAATCCAAATCAAAACTTCACTGAGTTTCCACCTCACTCTGGTCAGAGTGGAAAAAATGAAGTATATAAACAATGACAGGTGCTGGAAGGAATGTGGGGAAAGAGGAAGACTTTTACATTGCTGGTGGGACTGCAAACTGGAATAGCCACTCTGGAAAGCAGTGCGGAGACTCCTCAAAAAATTAGGTCTGGAACCACATTTTGACCAGCTATCTGACTTCCTGGGTATCTTCCCAAAATAGCTAGTATTGGCGTATTAAAGAGATACAGCTTCTTCAATGGTTATAGCAGCTCAATTTACTATAGCTAAATTATGGAACCAACCCAGATGCCCCTCACTTGATGAATGGATTCAAAAACTTGGGTACATATATACAATGGAATACTACTTGGCTATTAGAGAAAATGATATTATGGCATTTACAGCCAAATGGATGGAGATGGAAAAAGTTTTTTGCTAAGTGAAGTATCCCAAACTCAGAGAATCAAGGGCCAAATGTTTTCTTTCATTTGTGGAAGCTAGAATACAAGAGAAAACATTATGATAGATTGCTGACCTAACAGTTACCTCAACATGTATGAAGTTTTGTATGATCATGGGGAACCTTGCCTAGGTTCCTGGGAATGTGGGGGGCGGGCAGGGAACGTGGGAAGGGAATAGGAAGGACATCAAGGAGAACAGAGGGAGGTAGTATGGGGGAATCAAATCAGAGGGGAATTTCTGACTTCGAGGAGAAGTCCAAATAACTTAGGGCTTAAGTAGGGGGAAATGGAACCATGGGGAACCCAAGGGGGTAAACCATGGTCTGGCACCAGCCTTGGCTTGTTCTGTCATTACACTTTTGTTCTTGATTGTTTAACTATCACTCCTAATTGTAAGACCATGTTCATCAAATAATAATTAAAAAAGAAAAATAAATGGGCTGATCATTTTAGATCTTATGCTTATCATTTGTTAGACAAGTACCAAGCAGGGTTCTGTTTGTGTTCAGTTTTTTCTACTATCAATGCAAATCCTTCCTGACTATTCCATCAAACATCCTTTGAATGTTGAAATTTTCCTGTCTGCCTATAGATACAAGAACTATCCCATGCATTGTCTCCTGTATTTTTTTCAGGTATCATTTTTCTAGCCTTGTTTATGTCCTGGCTATTACCCAGTTTCATATTTGAAAGGAATTCAACAGAGCCCTATGGGGTTTCTTCTCATTGTAGCTTACTCCTATTACATTCTTCAAACAGTTTTTGCTGTGGCCTCCTTCATTCTCAGCTCTGTATCTACAGCTCATGTTGTTCTCTTGCTTCTGCCTCTGTTCCCCATCCTGTGTTGAAACCTGAACATGGTCCAGGCAGCATGCTTGGTTAGCATGTGGTTTACATTGATTTTTACCACTTCACAGGAATTTATTTCTTTGTGTGCTTGAATTCCAAACTTGAAAATCAATATTTCAAATATTTTGTGTTTTAATAATGACCGGAATGTATAACAAATGACTTTTACACCATCTTGTCTAAAAGAAGAAATCCCTTATAGTATTATAGTATTATAAGAGTGAGTCTTGTTAAATTTATCATTGGTAATATGAACTTTATAATTTACACTCATAAAATAGGAAGTAGAAGTTTTAAAAATTTTTGAACATATAATTAACTCTCTTAGTTACTGTTGTTATTTGAATATTATGAGGCCTTCTTTAGAAATTTCATTTTCAGAGTAATAGATAGAGTTAAGGGGAAAAGTTACTGTCCTTGATGTTCATGGGCTATAAAATTAGAGATTCACAACACTGCTACCTCAAACACTTTTACATACTTCTTTTCCATGCTGGGCAGAGACTTATACTAATCAGTGTGCAGTTGCATACTGTAGAAGTCCCTTTAAAGAACTCTGCAGCAATCTTTCTGGACATCACTCTTTTCAGTAATATGCTGTACGGTGAACTCCAGCTTCTTTGACCTTGCCACTTTTTCAATCTCCAGGTTCCACTTATCTTTGTTGGGATGCCCCTCTCCTGGGTACTGAGTTCATTGCTCAATGTCCAACTAAATGTATATCATTGATAAGTTCTGTCTGTTTCTTTCTTTTGTTATTTTGCTCAGAAGAAAAATATAAATTTCATCTCTTTTACTCCATCATCTGAAATGGTATTCCCACCACAAGATTGGTTTATGATTTAGTTCAATTGATTTTGAACTTCTATTTAATTTGCCTATGGGATGATGAGAATTGTATTGTACAAATTTCAAATTCTTAAGAGTATTTTTATATTTTTACCTTTACTGATTGATTTTCATATCAAATGTACTATGGACAAATAACATTGTTTCTAAGATTTTTAACTTAGTGGAATTTATTGGTATTTATTGGCATAGAATATCATTTATCTTGGTAAATATTTCATGTAAACTTAAGAAGAATGTGTAATTTATAGTTCTTGAGAGTAAACCAATGAATGCAAATTGGTTTAAATTGTTAATGTTGGTGCTTTATATCATCTGTACACTTGACCAATTGTTTGCCCTGTGTTTTATCAGCTAACAAGTGAGGTATGTTTACATGTCCACCTGTGTTTTGTAAATTATGAAACCTTTTATTTTATATGTTTATGTCTTGTTACTTGGTGCACATGCTTTAAGATTAATATCTTGGAATTATTATATGTGTGACTTGAATCATCTGTATTGTTATAAAATATCTCTATTTCTGTTAGGACCCTTGCCTTTGATAAAAATTATGAGAGTACTTGTTTTCCTTTTATCAAAATGTACTTTTTATTTCTTCTATTTTCAACCATTATTCACATAGATATTTAAGGTTTTCTATTTCAAGAGAAATAACTTTTACTTTCTAATACATTCTGGAAAATATACTCCTACTTTTGTAGTGTCTGTGCATTCATATTCGATATAATATACAGAAATTCAATTCTCCTATTTATTTCCAGAATGGTAATTTTACTACCTTGTCTTCAACCATTTTCTGTTTTTTTTTTTATTGGAAAGTAAGAAAGTATTGATTTGAATTTTTTAAAATTATGTCCCCACTATCATTTAAACATTTTCCTTATTTTCTTATGGTTTCTTTTTCATGCATTTTATGCTTTGATTACTGCCTTGTGGTTCTAATAAAGGTGTTCATTTTGATAAAATCATATGCATCATATCATGGAATTTAATTTGCCCCATTTCTGTCACCACTACTTCCTCTCCCCCTCTACTCCACCCTCCTCTTGCTCCATTTCCTCTACTTTATTGGTCTTCAATCTATTTATATTTTTTCAGTTGGTGCTTTATAGATATACCTAAAGGTGGGAATTCGCTATGGTACATTCCTATATGTACATAGCATAATTTTTCAAATCCATTCCACATTTCTCTCCTTTTTCCATCCCTCTTCTTACCCCCTCAATCAGTATAAATAAGGAACACAAAGTTTCCCATATTGGGCTCAGAGTTGCCATCATTTTGCCTCAGCCTCTGGAGCTACTAGGTTTACAGGCACATGGCATCGTACCCAACACTTACATAACTAATTCTTTCAAATATTTGACCTATAAGAATCTGCCTTGAGTATGTAGTTTTATTACTGCCAGAATTTGCAAGTACTTCTGAAAATTTAAATCCTTTTATGCATAGTCATGCCACACCTTTGATCTCAAAAGAGGATAACCCAATGTATTCTACTGTATCTGCTAGTTTAGTGATGGGCAACTTTCTTATTCCAAAGCTAAAATCCCCTTGAAATTTTGAAAATCACTATCATAAAGAAGCTGCCACATTTTCAGCAAAAAGACCTGTGAAGGCTTTATTGAACAGATGCAAATAAATCTGAACTTTATATAATTTGTATGTTCTTGCCAAATGGGTTAACAGTGAGCAAAATTATTAGCAACAACCTCAGAGATATGAAAGTATGAAACTTTTTCAAAATGGAAAGTAATAAGTATGTGAAAAATTTAGTATATCAGTGAGTTGTTACTTGTTTTAAATAATATTAAAAGAAACTTGCTTTTTATAGTGTATTTATTTAGTAGGGACTCAATGAAGAACTTTGAATAAAAACAGAATATCACTTCATTTTTCAATACACAATGACATAGAAATTATTTCTGTGGTTCATAAGTCAAGAAATCAAGGATTCAGTCAGATAGACCTGAGAAAGTGGTAAATGCTTGTGTTTTAGAAGCAGAGTAGTCTATTGTGACTCAGAAGTTTTTTTTAATCTAAGTGGTTGGTAAGACATGGATATAATTAAGACAAAGCAAACAAGGAAAAGTTAGTTTGGAGGGAGAAAAAATTTGAATTTGAAATTTTGAATTTTAATTGGAATGTGTAGAACAGTGTCAATAATTGATATAGATAATTATTTTAGGAAAGATAATTGAAAAGCAGAGCTGAAAAACTACACAGGGAAAAAGAGGGGATCAACTTATCACTGTAGTTGTGAATGGTTTTCTGGAGTTACTGTAGGAGGCAAACTGGATAGACATTTTTTTTTGGAACACAGGAAGAAGTATCATCAAAGTTAAATCAAAATTATTTGGCAAAAAACAACCACCAACAAAAAATGACTGCAGGAAAGATTACTTAAAGAAAATGCATTCTCACTGCTGATTTCAACATCATTATGGACCTAACAAAGTTGACAACATCTTATCAATTATTTTCTCTGCTATGGTTAGTAATATCTTGAAAAAGTCTATGAAACTACTTTAAAAATACATCACAAATATATCATTCTAACAAAAATCAAAAAGCCAATTTAAAAATACAGTAATTTGATTCAATGAAAAAATAATATTTTCATAGCATTGTTTTCACACTTACGACCGAGCAAACATTGCCTTTTAAGAAAAGCATATAAAGCCATGCACCAGGAAAATGTTTGCTAATATATATAGAATGTATACCTGCCTTCCATTCAATTCTTTCCACATATACTCTTGTAATGAAAGGTTTATTATGAAGTTATATGATACATAATTTTTCTAAATAAACATCATTCAGTATATGTCATTTTCTTATATTGCCAAGTTTTGGGTCAGTTTTGTATCGATTAAAATATTTTCTTCATAATTTCACTTTAAGAGGTTCTGGTGATGGTGTGAAAAATTCAAGCCATGGGGGTAGGAGTGATGGTTCTGTGGTTGCAGTACTTGCCTGGCATGAGTAAGGATTCAGGATCATACCCTAGCACCATGTGCACATCAGAGTATTAGAGCAACAAGAGCCACCTAAAAACTAGATTAACAATGAATGATTATCTCTCTTGTTTGTATCTCTTTCCCTGTCCCTCTCTTTAAAAAAAAGGAAAAAACTGCAGGCCATGATCTCTTCAAGTTTCAGTAATTTAGATTTTAAATTATATTTATGAATACTATAGGCTGTATACTTGTTGTTGCTGTTTTTGTCAATTCTGTTAGAGATGGATTCTTGACAATTTTTTTTTTTCAAATCAGAACTCAAAGGTTTTTGTTGTTAGCATTCATATCTACTTATGACCTGGGCTGGATTAAAAATATCACTGACTGAAACATAACATTCTTTAAGTTTCAGAGAATCTGTGAATAAAAGTTTGATACTGTCTCCTTCAAATATATAGAAAGTGAAAATTCCTGTTAAAATTATTCATGGAATAGTTCAAAGTCGATCCATGATGACTCTGTGTGTCACACGATCAAGTAATCAACTGTCATTTTTCAAGTTTCTTTCGCTTTTATTTTTAAAATATATATTTTTAAAATGATTATTTTAATCATTGTTAATATTATTGGGGTACAATGTGATAATGTGATCTTTTAATACATCCATACATTACAGAATAATACAGTGATGCCAATTAGCATATTAATGACCTCAAAAATTATTACTTTTTGGCAGCAAGATCATTTAGCTCTTTTAGTTCTTTTAGCTCACTTAGCTCACTTAAAAGATACCCTCACCATTGTTAATCAGAGTACTGTGCAATAGAACACAATTTTTTTCCTTTTTTTTAATTGAAACTTTCTACTTATTGTTTCAATTTTTTAAATGTGTGATTTTCCTATAAAAATTTGGGATTTGAAAATACTGCCTGTGTTGCTCCAGGCACTTACTGTGATTCCATTTTTGGCTTTTTTATACATCTTGGATGAATATAATACTTTCTGAGGATTTTTTATGCACTCTGAAAATTAATTTGGTGTTTCTCAGTAAATAAATGGCTTTAGCCATTTATTTTTTATTTTGATTCAAGGTCTCACTAAGTTGCTTAGGGCCCTGCTAAGTTACTGAGGCTAACTTTGAACTTGCAATCAATCCTCCTCCCCCAGCCTCCTAAACCATTGGGATTACAGGCTTGTGCCACCATGCCTGGTGGTTTTAGCTCTTGCAACTTTATTTTTTTTAATATAAAGAGAGAGAGAGAGACAATGAGAGAAAGAGAGAATCAATTTTATTTCATTTAGTTTTTCATTTGTCTTTCATTGCTCTGAGACTTTGTTGTGTATATGGTGCTGGGTTTTGAATTCACATACTTGCACATGCAGGGTAAGCACTGCAACTGCTGAGCCACTGCTCTAGCCCTCTCTTGCAACTTTTTTGAGTGGCATTACAAAATTTTCTCACATGTATTCATTAATTTGGTGGTTTTCTTCACAATATCCAAATATTTAAGATATTCAGAACATTTTGTAAATTAATTCCTTTTCTATGCATATGACAATTTTCTCTTTTCTTTATTTCCTTCTTTTTTATTTTTATTTTTTGAAGAGAAAGGGACAGTGAGAGAGAGAGAAAAAGAGAGAATCAATTTTTATTTAGTTTTTCATATGGCTTTCATTGCTCCAAGACTTCATTGTGTACGTGGGTGCTGGGGTTTGAACTTGAGTAATTGCGCATGGCTGGCAAGCACCATAACTGCCGAGCCGCTGCTCCAGCCCACCCATATGACTATTTTTATTTATTATTGTATATTGATATACATAAGGTTTAACTGAATTATGTCATTAAATAAAATATTATGCCTAGATTAAGCAGGCTTGGAAATAAATTCAATAACCTCTAGATAAGCACTCAACAAGGGATGGCTAACAAAGAGTAGTCTACTATTACCATTAATTGATATGATTTACAAGTAGAAGAGAGACCATTAATTAATATATAAAATCAGTTTGGTAGAAATCACTTAGGAGAGTTTGTACCTTTATTTTGACTTTATCAATGGTGATTAAAATTAGTAGTAGTTTCCAAGAAACAGTAAGAGAACGCCATACAAGTAACACAGGATGTTAGGAAAAGGATGCGGCACTGATAGCCCTAATGGCAGTGCCCAAATTAATGACCTTTAGCACTCTGAGGTGGAGGACACCACTTTTCTGTGGAGTGGTAATACAGAGAAAATGAAAGGGAGATGGTAATGAAGAGGCATCTGTTTCCTTAACAACTTGGCTCAGATAGTGCTTAGTATATCCTCACTAGGGAAATAACCATTGCTCAAATGATAAATATTTGCATGTGTATTTGGAGGAGGCAGGTGGAGCATTGTTCAGCAGTTCTATTTGCTACATCATGAATATGGGAGAAGTGCATTAGCAGGAGCATTTAATTTTTGCATTGTTGCTTGTACTCTGCCATTCATCTTCTAGACACAATAGAGGAACAAACTCATTATTTCTTGCATGCCAAATGTAAAGAAAAGAGAATTTTCCTAAATACTTTTTAATCTGTTTTTCATCTTTGTTTGGATATGTCAATGGATGGTTAGATAATATGCACCCTTAGAATAGCACCTTATACTTCATCTTGAGAGAAATCCATACTACAAATTCTCTGGGTCTAAAAGAATGGAACTGCCTTACTATTGCTTTCATTATCAGGGAATTGCTTATTTCACTCTCTTAGTAGAGGTATAATGCAATCTTAGAAATAATGGAAACTCCCCTATAAGAATAAAAATCATCACTTACTTTATCAAGGGGAAGAAACTTAATTTTTTAAAAATATAGCTTTAAAATTTTTCAATGCAATTTTGTTAATATAATTATGTGATATTATGGACTATAACAATCTTATTCTTTGTTTTAAAAGAAAGACTGGTTTCAGAACATAGAAAATTTGAAATCAAAATTATTTCCCTTCTTTTTATTTTACCATCTTTTAAAATAGGCTTATGCCCAAATTAGCATGTAAATACAGTTTTAAATTTTGAAGTATATTTATTCATGAGTACCCAATGAGCTAAGCATAAATTTAATTAGTGATGTGAATAAACATTTTAAAATAAGTACAAAAATATTTAGTTTGTATTTCAAATAAGTTACTATTTACCATAAAGAGCTTTCTTGATGTGAATATATTTTTAAACAAATATAAATAAATATATAAAGTTCATGTTTCATACACACTATTATTTATCACAAAAAGCTTGAATATATATTAACTTTTAACAATAATGCTCTTAGAGACATAAAGTTGCAAGAAAGAAGCTAACCTTATCTGAACTATGTCTGAACTGCAAGATGGTATGCAGAATTAATTTAAATATTTATACCAAGCTTTATGTTTGCATCTTGACCTTAGCTAAGGCCCCCTTTGACTAAAATGAAACCACTGGGTTGCTGAGGGCTTTTGAATTAACAGAGATTAATATAGTATGGGTTGCATGTTCTGCCTCATGTATAAGAATCCTCATTTGGTACATACTTTCATGGAGGACTGATTATACATCATAGACTTGGAGTTTAGATTTTCTGGGTTGCTGATAGTAATCCTATATTGAAAAGCAGGATTTTTGCTCTAAATTGCCTATTGTTAACAATGATTGTTAAAGTAAATGTTTTAGAGTTTTTTGTTTGGTTTTGTTTTCCTTTGAGCCACACAGTTGTTATTGTTCAAACACTTTAAGAGTGTAAGAATCACTACTCAGTATGAGGCCATTAAAAAGAATTGCTTTGGTCAGTTGAGATGTAGCTTGCCCACTCCTTCCCTCTATCAACACTAGTAAGAATATGGGTGATTCCAAGATATGAGAGTCAATTTAAGAAATATCACAAAACTGAGTACAGGAAAAAAATTGAAATCTCAAGGTTGACATTTAATTAAATGTGGGGAGGAGAATGTTGAAAAGATAAAATTCTGAAACAACAGTAAAAACATGTTTGAGGGTTTTGGGGGTGTAAGACATGAGAGATAATTTTAAAGCCTTTATCTGGACCATGATGTTACAATGTGAGCCCTTCTTTGAAGGAAGGGGAGGCCTTTCTTTGATACCATCATTTCAGGTGCTAGCAGCTGGACCATATGTACATTTATCACATCTAAAATTCCTTCAAAGACTTGTTACAAGCTACGAAGAAGGGATATTTAAATGAAAAAACAGAAACAAAAGAGTTACAGGTATTTGTGGATTTTTAAAGAAATTATCACCCAGAAAAAATAGAGATGATTATTAAAATGTAACACTGCTAAAAAAAATGTAACAGTGCTGAAACTGTAACTTATAGACACTAATGCCTGTTAATAATCACAGATGTCAAATAGGCTATATCCATACTGATTCATTTGCTGTTGAACAGAATGAAGCAGCAAAAGGAAAAACACCAGTCATTCCTAAAAGATGAAGCGGGGTAGAAGTCTAAAATGGAATTCACTTCAAGGAGTTATAAATTTAACACTTCAAGGGGGACACAAAGAGCCTTGGGGTAACAATAGATCCTGATTAACAAGGTCCAGAGGCAGGTGGTGATTAACAGAAAGGAACAGGAAGAATTTCCTGTGCTTTCACATTGACCCCTCCATGTGGAAGATCAAGACCTCACTCATGGGGTTGCAAAATGAGATGTCCAGACAAGGTAGGCAGCAAAAGACAAATTTTTCATCGCTTTCATGGCAATGTGGACCAACAGAATCTGGCTAAAGAAGTTGAGAGATCATCAGTACTTGAGCATGAAAAAGATAGGAAATATTACAGGAAACACAAGAAGATACCTTCCTGTCTACAGCATCCACTAGTCAGACCTTGGCTCCCTGTTCATTGACTTGGAGGTTAGAATTCTTCTTGGAGCCATAAGTGAGATTCTGTCTTGGACATTAGACCCTTTAATCCTAGTTAATCCTTCCTGCTATACCTGCATCTCTTATATTTCTCTTTCTAGAATGGGAGCAATTTGGATTTGCCTCTACTAGACATTTATCATGTATGGAATAAACCTTGGCTATGGACTCCCAGGCTTTCCTGGTCACCAAAACATTTTTTATAAAGTTATGGTCATTACTTTGGATCCCCAAACTAAGAATTCTACTAAAAATCAAAGCTGATCTAGACTTTTATCTTCTGCCATATCTTTTTATAATAGGAAGTTTGTATCAAAGGCATTAAATTTCTACAAAAGCCCTTATTATTAATTATGTGAAGATACTGAGGCAGGAAACAGAAAGAATAAGGAATGAGGACCAGAAAACTTATCTTGGGAAACAGCAGAAATAATATAACATGAAATTATTTCCCAGCCACATGAATTAAATGATAAACAGTCCACTAGATGGATTCTCTTAAGTGCAGGCAGAGGAATAGTAAGAGCTGAAGCTGGAATGGTTGAGGCTATTGAAGAATCACACACACACACACACACACACACACACATACACACACACAATTATTCTCTTTATCCTGTTTTGATAGGTAACAGAAATCAGTTCAAAATGCTCAAAAATGAGCAAGATTCTGATGAACCCTATATGGATAAACTCAGAAGAGAAAGTAGGATGGATGATGCTATATTTAAATTTTAGGTGTGCCCCAAAAGTTTATGTGTAAAACAATACAATAAAATTGAGGTAAAATGATTGGGTTATGAAAGCCTTACTCTATTCAGTACATTAATCACAATGTAGGGATTACATGGGTGGTAACTGTAGGCAGGTAGGATGTGATTGGAGGTTATAGTCACCTAGGGCATGCATTTGGAATTTACATTTTGTCTGTGATGAGGATAACACACTCTCTCTCTCTCTTTCTGTCTCTCTCTCCTTCGTCTTGCAATATCCTGAGCTGTGCCTTTCCGCTATGTTGTTCCACCATACCATGGATCCAGAGCATAAGCAGTGAAAAAAACTAATGAAAACAGCAGGCTCCACAGGAGTGGGGAGTTGCAAGTGTGGTCTGTATGTCCTCACTGACCTGAGACAGTTATGGTTGTGCCAATTATCCCAGTATGGTTATTTACTTTCACCCTAAAAAAGTGAACTAGCATCAATGATGATTCTTTCTGCCATCCTAATTAGGGAACTGTTAAAATGGTTGATGTCATATTACGTATCCATTATGTATCTTGCTGGAAGCAAGAATGAAATGACAAGAAGATATTCAAAGAAAGCTACTGAGCTTTTTGATTGCCTTAATAGCAGCACAACCTTTTTTTATGGATATGAGTGCTGCCTTATTAAATGTGTAGACCATACAGTAGAAGAACTTAGTCCAGGTATGTGTGTTGCTTCCAATAACTTAAATTTCACTTGTTGATATGGTGATATGACAAATTAAAATCAAATTCCTCTTTTATCATTGCATTTTTCAATGCGCCTTCTAGCTGGAATACCTGTGCCTTTCAAGCCAATAAGAAGTCATTATTCCTCAAAAAAATTAAAATTTAGTCTAGGAAAGGCATTCCTGATTACTCCAAAGCTATATCACCTTGTAATCTCTATACCTGGTATTCTTTGATCAGTAAGCTGATGACAGTCTTCTGTAATTCATATGGTTGTGTCTCTGCACCTTAATATATATGAGGGGTTTTGACAAAATAAACTGTTTTTCTCTTCATCCAAGTATTTCAAGGACAGTTGGCTGAACCATATTCATTCAAATAAATGATGAATTCTGAATTCATCAATTTGGAATTTTCTATTGTTTTCAACACTCTTCAAAGTCATACATTGAATTATCCATCAGAATGTGTAGACTATTATGTCATTAGACCCAAGTAATTATTAATAAAAGTTAATTTGAAATGTTCTTAAATAATTCAATTATATTTACAATTTACCTGCAAAATTGCCATATTTAAAACTTTCTGATTTGTTCAATAAAATAATAAATAAACTCATACATTCTACTGATGGCGTACCTAATTCAAGATACAGAGGATGCTTGTATGGACTGACAACTCTTCTGTGACTGGCGATTTTCCCTTGGGGAAACATACTCCAGGATCCTCCATGTTGTTATACATGGCAAGATTTCCTTCTTTTTAATGGCAGAATAAAATCTTGACGTATTGATAAATTTTAGCTTCTTCATCCATCCATCTGTAAGACATTTCAATTGTTTTCAAACCTTGACTATTGTGAATAATGCTTAACAATCATGCAAGAGCAAATATGTTTTTAAAATCTTGATAGCAGTTCCTTTGAATGTGTATCTAGAAGTAGAGTTGCTACATGATATAATCACTCCTTTTTTAAATTGTTTGAGGAGCTTCCACATTGTTTTTTTTTCCACAGTTGATGTGCCATTCTTCAAAGGTTCCAATTTCTCCACATACTTGATTATGATAATTTCTTTCTCATCCTCTTCCTTCTCCTTTTCTTTCTTTCTTTTTTTCTTTTTGTGGTAGTAGTTCACACATGTGAGGTGATACCTCACAAGGCTTTTGTTTTGTTTTGTTTTGTTTTGTTTTGTCTTAAAGAGAAAAGGACAGTGAGAGAGAGAGAGAGAGAGAGACAGAGAATCAATTTTTTTTTGATGGCCATTTGGAAATTCTCTTTTATTTTTTTATTAGATGAATATAGAGTTACAATTGAGGGAGAAATATTGTCAAACAATCAAGAAAAAATGTATGTATACTTAGTTATCCAGGGCTAATGCCATGTCATGGATGCCCAGCTTGGGTTTCCCATGTTGCTATTTCCCCCAGAAGAACCGCTGAGTTAAATGGATATCTCCTGGAGTTCAGAGAACATGGCTTTCGTTGCTCTGACACTTAGTTGTGTACGTGGGTTGCTGGGGTTTGAACCCATGTACTTGTGCATGCTGGGCAAGTGCCATAACCACCAAGCCACCACTCCACCAAGCCACTGCTCCAGTCCCTCTCACATGGCTTTTGACTTACCTTTGCCTAATAATTTTTAGTGTTGAGTATCTTCTTCTTTACCTCTTATCCGTTTGTATGTCTTCTTTGGAAAAATATCTGCACATTTCCTTTGCCTATTTTTTAGTCAGGTTGTTTTCTGTTAATGAGTTGAAGTGATTTCTTCTATGATTGGTATTCAACCCCTTATCAGATGTATGGTTTACGCATATTGCATATTTGCCCACATTCAGTAGGTTGTGCTTTTCCTCTGTTGACTATCTCCTTTGCTATGCAGATGCTTTTTAATTTGATATAGTTTACGTTGTCTGGTTTTTTTTTTGTTGTTGTTTGGGATTTAGGTGTCATATTAAAAGAAAATCATTGCCAAGCTCAGTGCCATGAATCATTTTCTTCTGTGAATTTTAAGATGTCAGGTCTTATGTTTATTTTAAAATTTTTCTATGAATTTTAAAATGCCAGGTTTTTGTCCATTTTGAGTTAATTTTTGTGTATGGTATGACAAAAGGGTCTAATCTCATTTTTTGCATATATCCAGTTTGTTTAGTACCATTTGTTGAAGAGTGTGTCCTTTCCCTGTTGTGAAATTTTGGCACAGTTATCCAAAATCAAATAATCATTAGTGGGTGGCTTTATTTTTGTGTTCTCTATTCTGTTTATTGTTCTATGTCTTTTTAGGTGTCAGCACTACAATGTTTCAACTACTCTATCTTTTTTTGTTGTTGTTTTTGTTAATGCAGGGGATTGAACCCAGGGCCGCTTAACTTCCCCAGCCCTTTTTATTATTATTATTATTATTATTATTATTATTATTATTATTATTATTTTGAGACAGGGTCTTAATCAGTTGCTTAGGGCCTTGCTAAGTTGCTGAAGCTGGCTTTGAAATCATAATCTTTCTGCCTCAGTCTCATAGGGAGCTGGGATTACAGGCATTTAGGACTGTGTCTTGCTCAATTACCCTAAATTTTAAATATGCTTTGAAATCAGGATATGAGATACATCCTGTTTTGTTCATTTTTCCAAAGATTGCTTTGGCTGTTAAAGGTCATTTGTAGGTCCATATAAATTTTAGAATTATTTTCCTCTTTGTATAAAATGACATTTGAAATTTTGGTAGGGATTGCATTAAATCTATAAATCACTTTGGGTTACATGCACATTTTAAAAATATTAAGTCAATGAACATGAATATCTTCCTATTTATTGGTAAAACCTAATTTAAAAAAAAGGAAAGAGGGACAGTGAGAAAGAGAGAGAGAGAAAGAATCGATTTTTATTTAGTTTTTCATATGACTTTCGTTGCTCTGACACTTCATTGTGCATGTGCTGCTGGGGTTTGAACCTGTGTACTTGCGCATGCTGTTCAAGGGCCATAACTACTGGGCCATTGCTCCAGCCCCAAAATGTAATATTTTTAAGTGACAAAGTTTTAAAATAAATCCTTTTCAACTAATCCATTTTTTAGGAAGCTTTGTCATGCTTGAAACTTGACAGGGCTGTAATTAAGACTAAGACCTTTTCTTGATTTGTCAACATAGTCTATTAAATATTATACACATAGTAATTTATTGCTTAATGATGGGGATATATTATGAAAAAATGTGTACTTAGGTCATTTTGTCAATGTGTGAATATCAGAGTGTGCTTAGAGTAAATAACCTAGCTATGATAACACTAGGTGACATAATTTTATGGAAACACCACTGTGTATACTGTTTTTTTATCAACTTAAAAATGGTCATAGGCACATAACTGTAGACACATGAAAATGGAGCACATCACTTTCAATAATCTCAATACAGTATTGAAAATCCCTTCATCTTCATATCTTCATATTTACTTGATTATTTTAATCTTGCTGCTCCCCACAAATTGATTTATTACTTTGTCTATTAAACTCCTTAAATTGTTAAAGACATGTAATTTGTCCTAAATTATATATATATATATATGGAATTCGTAGGGTTAACACATGGAAAGCTATGTAAGCTTCATTATTACTGTGAAAATATTGATTAATATTGATTAATATCACCATTTCCATACAGTTGTATTATTTTATTTATAGATTTCTCATTTTCTAAAGTAATGTTTTTGTCTTTCTCATATACATATCTCATTGGATGCCTTTTATAGTATAGATTATAAGCCTTTCTTATTTTTTGGATATATGTTTATATGCCATCTAGGTAAATCATTTCTTTAGCCATACATAACTTCAAGGGGACAAAATATAGTTCAATATTTAAAATATATCTTTAAAACTAATGTTCAAAAATACTTATTACTGAGTGTTTTAGAGAAATGTTTATAATAGCTTTTCAGAAAATAGTAATAAAATTTATATATTTAATTCCTACAGTAACCCCAAATATAACAGTTTTAGTTATTTTTAATAATCCTGTTTAATGTTTATAATACAACATTATATACATAAACTATTAAGCTTACTTTTTTGGAAATGATGTTTGTGAGAGTAGTGTGTATATGGTTAGTATCATAAATACATACAGTGGAGAAAATTCATTTGGTGTAAAAATGTAATCAGAACATGCCTTTAAACTTTTAATGTACAAGCTTATGGATAAGAAGTAGCAAGATATTATATTGAGAACTATATAATTCACATGTTACCAACAGATATATTCTGAAATATAAATTCCTGAAACTGTCCCCTGTTTTAAAAAGCAAAAAGAAAATAATCAGCTTTATTAAGTAGCTGGCATATTATAAAAGTTCCAAAGTACATCGTGATGTTTCTTGAGCTGAATATGTCCCATATTATTAAATAAATCTTCTCAAATAACTATTCACTGTATAATGAGTAGTCTATATATTAAACAAAAGGAGCATCATGGTTTTTGCATATTCTGAAATTATGGTATATGGTATAATTTGGCCCATGCATTCAAGCAAAAACTCCTGAACACATAGTTATATGTGGGGAGCTGTGTTGCCCCCCCGGGGGCCGATCAGGAGGAGGGTGAGTGCCGACGGCTGGAACCCGGGTCCCCCCTCGTCCGGGGACCCCTTCCCTCCCAGCCGGG
>PVKS010010631.1:0-59458 GCA_004027875.1 Aplodontia rufa | reverse complement strand
GGATGGTTATGGAAGAGATCATGATGAGTAAAATCAGCTTAACCCAGAGATCTAAGGGTCGATTGTCTCCACTCATAGGTGGAGGTGGGGACTAGACCCTGGACAGTGAGAAAGTTGGTCTAGTAACATGAGTTAAATCCAGATAAGATGTAATGCTTTACAATCTAATACCTTTTTTTAGAGTTATAAAGGGAAAGGGGAGGGATAAGGGAGGGTAATTGGGGGGGGGCACTCCTGGGGATAATTGCAATATCCAGAATATTTACACATTGTATACACATTTTATATTATTTAGTTAAAAGCTTGTAAGGTTGTTCAAAAAATAACAATAAATAAAAAATTTTAAAAAAAAGGAGCAAATTGGATGAAATGAACAAATTAATTGAAAGACAAATTAACAGGCCTGCCTGATCCAATAAGCAATATCATAATTGCCCTATGTTAGTTTAAGAAATTGAAGTTTTAATTAAAAATCTTGTCAAAAAGGAAATTTTATGCCCAAAAAGTCTTTATTGGTAAATTCTAACATTTAAGGAAGAAATAATACCAATCCTCACAAACTCTTTCAGAAAGTAGGGAAAGAGAAAACACTTCCACATTCATTTCATGAGGTCAAAGACATCAGTTTAAGAACAGAGAACTACAGACCAATATCCTTCATGAATATAGGCAAAATATCCTTACCAAAATTTTAGCAAAGCAAACCAAACATAGTCATGTGCTGAATCGTGATGTCTTCGTCAACAGACAGCATGTTTGAGAGTAGTGACGTAAGATATCCTACCTAGTGATGTCACAGCCATGTTAGTTTGTGTGAATGCACACTGTGAGGTTTTCATAACAGAATCGCTTAATGGCATATTCTCATCATGAGGAGATGCATGATTATATCTATCAGAATATAATAAATCATGATCCAATGAGGTTTATTCCAGGAGTGAAAGGTTCGTTTCACAACCAAAAATTAATGTAATTTACCACCATGGTAGAAAAGAAGAAAAACCAAATGATTATTTCAATTATTTCAATAGACAGAAATAAAGCATTTGATGAAGTTCAAAACCAATTCATGATAAAATCACCAACAAACAAAAAAGGAAATTTTCTTAAGCTAATGAAAGGCATATATTCAAGGCATTATCATACTTAACAGAGAAATTTAAATGCTTTCTACCCGCAGTGAGGAATAAGTCGTGGATATTTGCTCTACCACTTCCATTCAGTATTTTGCAGATATCCATAGGCAAGAAAAAAAGTCAATGAGTTGAAAAGTAGAAGTAGAGCTGTTAATAGCGATGACATGATCATTTTAATAAAAAAGCTTAAGGGTCTACTAGAACTAATATGTGAGTTTAACAAGGTCACTAGCTACAGTATTAATGTAGAATCAATTATAATTTTATATACCAGCAATGAATAATTAGAAATGATTTTTAAAATACAACTATATTTCCAATAGCATGCAAAAACATGAAACATAAATTTTACAAAATGGGGAAGAACTCTATATAAAGAAAATTGTAGAACTTTCTTGAGAGCAAATGCAGGCCTAAATAAATGGCGTTTAGCCTCATTTCAGTGTATCATTTTCATGGGTTGAAAACTCAATATTGTTAAGATAGCAGTTTCCCACACCCCAATCTAGAGTTCCAACAGAGATTTTAAGAAATTAATCCTAAAATTTATATCAAATGAAACTGTCTCCCATCAAAAAAATTTAGAAGGTTGGTGTGTTAGGTTTTCATATCTTTGAACAAAATACATGACAAAATCAACTTAGAAGAGGAAATTTTCATTTTGGGCTCAGTGTTAAGAGGTCTCAGTCACAGTTGGCAGACTCCTTTGCTTTGGGTCCGTGTAGGTGAGGCAGGCCATGGTCATGGAAAGGCAGTGGCAAAGGAAAGCTGCTCACCCCCATGGCAGCTGGGAGGCAGAGAGAGAAAGGGGAAGGGACCACAGGGAAGATGAACCCTTTCAGGCTATGCCCCTACTGATCACCTTCTCCAGCCACGTCCCACCTGCCTACAGCTACCCCCAGTTGGTCCATTCACACTAGAATGGACCACACAGTTACAGCTCTTATAATCTAACCTCTGAATACTTCTGTGTTAACAAAGGATGTTTTTTTGCAGGGCAGGCAGAGGGATGAAGCACCTCATATCTAAACTATAACAGAAAACAAAACTATCTTTCTCAGACTTTATCAAAGCTAGGGAAAAAATGGGTTTACCAGGTATAGCAGTCACAGTTTTGGAGGTCAGAATTAGGGCATAGCCAACTTTCTCCTGCCCCTTCTACTTCCAGCAAACTAACCTCAGACATGTGGTGGCCTCTTCCCACTTTCCTATCTAGTTATCGACCTCATGGGAATAAAAATCTATTGTGGCAGAAACCGTGATTGTTGTAGCAGCAGCTTCTGAAACTTCAGAACATGATTTTACCACTGTGATCCTGAAGTCAGTAGTCCAAAGGAGGTTTAATTTCCAGCTTGCTCTTTCAAAGACTCTTGGAGGGAGTTCTGTTTTCTTCACTGAAATGTGGCTAACCCAACATTTCACAATTTTTAACCAGTTCATTTGATAGGGAGTACTGCCTTCCAGTCCATTGATTTTCCCTCCAATTGTGTCAATTACAGGAGTAATGCTGTTAATTGAGACTGAGATTTGGAACTGCCACCTTATTCATTCTCAAGATTTATAATAGATTTTTTTATCTGACCATTTGTGTGCCTCACATCTAGCTGTTTTTGTTTTATAGGTTCGAGTTTGGTGTTAGTGAATGTTAACCTTTTATGTATTTCCTGAACATACTTATTTTGATGTCTTCATCATACTTTTCTATTAAAAAGAATTTCATGTAGAGGGAATTCCTGTCCAAATGACTTTGTCAATTGTCCCTCATGACATTACATTTCTTCACATTTTGCAGTGTGATTTACAAAGAATTTTAAGTGGATTTTTGTTCGTGTTTCATCCTTTTGTAGATTACATCAATGTTTACAATTTCTTACACCTTTCCTTGAATAGAATTATGCCTGGACACCTTTTGCCTGGTGACTTTTCAGTACTTCCCAATGCAGTAGGTGGGATATACTTCTCCACTCCATAGCTGTTGAGGTAGAGTATGTGACTTTATTCAATGGCATGCTTACAAACGTAAAGCAAGCATAGATTGTAATTGTCTTATTTGATTTGAATTAGCCTCCTCTGATCTTATTATCTATCCTGAGAGGAGCATGCAGTCTGCTGGACCGAAAATAAAGATCCGTGGAACAAATTGATGCCCAGAGCCAATCCTGTGTTCTAGCTGCTTCCAAACTCCTGTTGATCTGCAACCTAAAATGAAGAAAACGTTTTAAAAAGGTTCCTTCATGTTGGAGGTGTTTATATAATCACTGCAAAAATTGACTAAATCAAAAAATGCTCTCTCAGAAGTGGATTTCTTCTATAAAATATACTAAAATATATCTGTTATAGGAGACTAGAAAATGTCAAAACAGATTGTGCAGTCAGGAAACATTTGACACCATACTAGCCTGAGATAACTTGGAGAGTATAAATGTAGCCATTGGAATTCCATGTCCTTGAGCAAAGAGGTTTAGTGGCAGAATGTGAATAATATAAGCAATTACTATTTCTATATTTGATAAGAGACAGAAGATAAACTCAGACTGGCCAGCATGCACACAGAATTTAAAAATAATAACACAGGAGCCCAAAATGTTCAGAGCTTTAAGGTTAGGATAGTTAAAATAGTTCTTATCTCCAAATAGTAGACAATAAAGTTGAGAAGAACTTGGAATTAGAAAGCTTTAGGGCAAAGCCTAAGTCATTATTTCTTTGCCAATCTGAAAGGATTAAGGCAATACCTAGCAGATGGTTTCAAAGGGGTCTGGGGACATGCACCCACACAATCCTGGTACACCCAAAGTGGGGACATGTAAGAATGCATACAATTCTCAAAAAGAATTGTGGAACTTTTGCCACACAACAATGTTTGTACTCTCTATTGTTCCATGCTTCAATCTATAAATATAAAACTGTGCTGGTGTGAACATCCTTGTATTAGGGTCTCTTTCAAAGCACTTCCAGCTCTGTTGGTCCAACCATGTTTACCTGTGCATTATCAGAAAGGACTTGGGAGACCCATGTGTTCTGCTTTCTCTTATGCTTAAATTTTCCCCATAAGTTACATTACACTCAATGTTGTGTGCCACCAGCGTAAATGTCCCAGGAAGGCTCTTCCTTGTGCATTTTTCTCTATGGCCTCTTCAGAAGTGAATGTTAAGAGCTATATTCTTCATGGGGGCGGGGTATAGCTCCTGCAGCTTTGGGTCTCCATGACATTTCAAACAGTCAAAAGATTTTCAAGTCCAGGATTTTAATTTCTTTAACTATATAATTCCCTCAAAAAATCACTAGGCTTCTGATCTATTTGCTTCTAGTTTATACCATGGGACAGTTGCCAAAGTCAAATAATTTGCAAAATAAAATTCTGCAGCCTGAATTGTTTCTCTGGAGTCTACTCACCTTGCTGTCCTTCCACCCATTGCTTCTGCAGGTTCTCATCCATGGGACTTTCTGCCTTCTGTGTTTGGTTGACTATGGCACTTACTCTGCATTGTATAATTATTCGTTGGGATTACCCAAGTCATATGATGAGGGTACTTTCCTCCAGGGAGAATTTACCTTTCCATCTGCCAGACTTCCTTGGCAGTATCATTTGGGCCACACCTTAAACTCAGCATAGAACATGGAGTTTCCTGACACACCCAGGTCAGGGCTTGGTTTGTGACTGCCAGTGGCCACAAATTCTCAGGGTTGTTACATTTCTATTCCTTTCTAATTTCTCTTGTACCATTCAATGTAACTGCAGCCTTCCCTGCAGTCCTCTGGGGCTAGGTTCAGAAAAGGCAGTTTTACCTGTACTTTGTTGTCGCTGCAGGAAGAGAGTCCTTTGCATTTCTAGTTTAATGCTGGTACCCTCTCTGTTAAAACCTTCTCACTTGGATAGTCCATGGATGTTGACCTCTATCCCTCTTGCTCCATGAAGTTGCCAAGAAAAATATAAGCTTCATAGCATCAATAAATGAACCTTGGAAAAATTTAATTTTGTTACTGAAATTCCTCTTCCATTTTCTGGGTTCCATTTTTCTCCCAGAATTTTCTCTAGCAGTTCTCACTCCATGTTGTCATCAGTGATTTTAAGATAATTCTTTTTTTAAATCCAGTTACCCTGGTTGCTTTTCAGAAAGTGGTTAGTCCCAATGACTTTTTTACTTAAAAATGACCATTACTTAAAAATGCAGTTCCTAACCATAATGTATACTCTTCGTTACATATACTGTTAACTTAAAAAAAACTGACACAGAAGGCAAAAGGAAATAACATTTATTTGAGAAAGAAATACAAATTACAGTTCGCTGAATCAGGGCAGCCCTGCATAGAGTCCAGGAGACTGGGAGAGGTCTTCAACAGGAGATTTCCACAGTTGTTGTTTTTGGAGACAGTTCATTGGCTAGGCAGAAGTCCTAAATTGCAAACCCATTCTGATTGGTGAGTTAGAGTACTTCCAGCTGAGAGGTGTTGAAAGCAAGGGGATAGTGGTGTGGGTTGTTTTTCCACATCTACTGGAACGTTCTGTGGCTTAGCCTTTATCAGGTTATAAGCAGAATCCTCTTGAAATCTCCCCACTCCACTTTTAAAGTCTCAGCCTTAATTACTTCATTTTTTTTTATCACAATGCCTATGAAAAGAAAGTGTTAGAAAGAAAACAAAAATTATGTGGCAGAATGATACAATTCAGGTAAATGAACAACATTGAGTCAAAAGAAAAATAAATGTATAGTTAAATGAATATTTTCATGTATATAAAAACCTCTAAAACTTAACCTCAAATGATAAGGACTCATGATAATGAGGAACACAATTGGGGAAGAGGAAGAAAATAGAAATGAGTGGGAGACAGCGCTTGAATTTTACCTACAATATTTTATTTCTTTATTGAAAAACAATATTTGAAATATTTGCCAAAAATGTAATTTACATAATTTGAAGTGACAGCATGGATCTTTATTATGTGTATACACACATACATATACATGCACGTACACTCACACACGTATGTATACATACACATGCACAAATATATGTACATATTTTATGTATTCTAAGTTTTTCCAAAATTAAAAATAAATCCAAGATTAGTATTGGGGCAACAAAATCATTAGAGACTCTAGTTTATTATGTATAAACAACATAAACTTTAAAACAAAGATTGGAATCCTAAGAGTTACACAGTGAAATAGAGACAATTTGACAACTTAGGAAATTAAAGTCAGATTTAACTAACAAAGTCAATAGGAAACTAATAGGGAATAAATTGTAGTTATACAATTGACAGATAAATGCTTGATGTTTGTAAAAGTTCTTATAAATTGATAAGTGACATAAAACCCAATACAAAATGGAAAGGAATTCAAATAGAAAAATTTTAGCAAGGCAAATAAAATAAATCAAGAGCATCTGAAAAGATATTCAAATTCAGTAGAAGAGGAAAGAAAATTAAAATAGCAGTAAATCCTCAATTTATGAGATCATGACATCTGTTTTGGGAAGGATGTGAGGAATTAGGAAAAAACACTAGAAATGAAGGCATTTTTCAAATTTACAAATTCTATGTATACCTACCAAGATAATCCAATTAAACTCTACTAAAATTTATTGAACAATGGACTATTAAAGTGTAATATCAATTAGGCAAAAAGTAACAATAATAGATGTGAAAATGCAAAAATAATTCGCTATTTGAGTGGCACTTATAAATTATCTACAAAGAAGGTACCCAATAAAGTTTCAGGGAATATGTGAAACAACTATTAATGTTTTCTTAAAAACTATAAAAATATTGAAAAAATGAAAGTAAATCATTCCCTTGTTGAAACAATATAAAAATAACAAGTTTTTTACAAATATTAAAAATAAAATTGATGTAATTCCAAACCAATCCTGGTGAAGTTTTTAATAACCTGGAAAGGACAAAACATAATCAAGATTTATATGTATGAATGAAGTAATTTAATTACATTATTCTTTGAAGAAAATTCATTATTTAAGAAAATTATCAGAATTGACTTAATAATTTGGCTTTTCATGAATTTTACTACTGTGCTTTCTAGTGTCTTCTACTTGCAGCTCCACTCTTCACAATAACAGTCCCTAAACTTGTCTGTTCTCATTATCTCTGAATTCTCACCTGCCATTCCCTCTTGCCCATCATTCCAACAAAGTAGCTCTTGTCAGAATCACTGATAACTTCCGGGTTACCAAGCCTGATGGCCAGTTCTTGAGTTTTATAACTCTCAGCAGCATTTATTGTATATCCATTTCTTTATCTGTTAATTGTTATATCCCAACAATATGAAGTCTTTGTTTTGTTCACTACTGTGTTTCTAAAATCTGTCACAGTCCCCTGCATATATCAAGTGCAAGCTAAGTATTTGCTGTATGAATGCTTACTGACTGTCCTTTGTTGTTTTCTATTGTAAAATCTTGTCATCTTTCTTGACTGGAGAGAGGAAGGATATTGAAATCCGTTCATAGGTTACATGATGGATTCTTTCTAGTTATTGATAATAATTTTTAAAAAGATAATCTTTAGGCCCACTGTATATTGAGGAAATACTAGATGGATGAGTCAAAGAAAGTGTTTCTGTATTCTTTGTTGATGCTGATCCCTTTCACAGTTTGACTCTGGGGTAGCAGAAACTATATTCTCATATAGTATATTTCCTCTTGGAAAATTTTATGATTAAGATCATTAACTGCCTTTTATTTACTTTTCCTCCATTACTCCGAAACACTCAACCCTTGTTTGTGCAAAGGTATGACTTTGTTTTTTATTATTTTTCTTACCACCAAGTCCTTCCTCCCTTGAAACTCCAAGGTCTCAAATGAGCTACCCCATCCTCTGTTTTTTAACCTGAAGCAGTATTTTCTTTTTCTTGTTTATATACTCTGTCCACCCACTAGAACCAAGCTTCATGAGGAACTCTGTGCTTTTCATTACCAAAATCATTGTGCCTAGAAAAGTGTTTGTCATGTAATTGGCTCAGTGAATAATGCATGAATCTACTAAAATATCAAGAGTTATACGTGCCCAGTAAGGGCTGTTAGGATACACGTGCAAACCATCCAAAATTACTTTCTTGCATGGACACACAACAAAATCCCAGCTTGGCATCCATTGGGTATAGTTGGATTTGTTATACACACATCCTCTTCCGAGGCTCTGGCTCAGTGGTTATGGCGCTTGCCCAGCATGTGCAAGTACAGGAGTTCAACCCCCAGCCCCACATACACAGCAAAGTCTTGGAGCAACGAAAGCCACGTAAAAAACTAAATAAAAAATTGTTTCTCTCATTCTCTCTCTAAAATAAATAAATAAAATAACAGTAATGGAAGAAATTCATTTTTATAGTCTTTTTATCTATGGGATTTGTTTTATTTCCTCTCTGGAGGATTGTGATGATTTTTAATTTTGTCACCCACTGTTTTGCTTTCACAGTAATGTTTTCTTTTTGTTTCTTGTTTTAAAATGAATACATAGAAAGAATGTTGATAAGAATGGCAGTGTATGTTTCTTAACAGGGAGAAGACAGGTAAAGATGCAGATGTGTTTATGTAATTCATGGTAGCTGCACTTTTCTTTGTGAATTAAAAGGAAAATTATCACGTGAATATAGAACATGGCAGGAAAGGATATGGTGATCTAGTAGAACAAAGACAAGATATGGTAGTCCAAAGGAAACTTTAGAATCCTTAGGCAATGTGAAATGCCAATTTAAGATTTGTAACCATTAGTTTATGGTGAAAGAATCAATCGTGCTGTGTAGATTCTTTTTCCCCCAGTGATGTACAATTACCAGTGAGAATGCATGGATGAATTCACCCAAAGTTGGGGCATGTATATGATGGAGAAATCAAGATGAGGAATACAAGCAAACTTACAGGAGAGATTGTGATGAACCTCCCAATCAAAGCTGAGCAAGAAGAGTATGGTAAAAGTGAACCGAGGGATGATGAGTCAATTTCTGGGGTGAACTGACTGAGACTTGTTCAGGACAAATATTTTTTCTTGAGCTGTGGGGTGCATTCACGAATGAATTGTAATTTTAAGAGGTAGTGGATATACGATGCTTGCGATCATCAGAGGTTTTAGAGTCAAGGAAGTGTAAAGCCAGAGTTGGAAGAATCAACCATGTGAATGGTGAAATCGTGGGTTTCCCTTTGCCCCTCCACAGCCTATCAGATCGAGCATGTCCTCGCCCCATCTCCCACCGCAGATGTATTTAATGCTGCCTCATCTTTGCTCAATAAACTAGAGCTGCTCAGGTCTTCTCTCACTTCTTTCCTTCCTTGAAGCCTTCACACAAGATGCTAGCTTTATTCTGTAAATTCTATCTTAAAGAACTTCTACGGCCTGCCTCCCTCACCACCTCCCATCCACACCTTTTACACCTCTCCTTTCTCTGTCTCTTCGTTTATGCTGCATGAAAAGCATACTGTTCGCATCCCATACAGATTGTGTTCCATGCAATTCTCATAGCATATATCATTCCTTATTGTTATAATTATGGTTCGCTTCATTTTATGCCTTTGACACTTGACTATAAACTTCATGAAGGTGGAAACCATATTTATTCTATTCGGCATTGCATTTGTACCTTTTTAATATGCTGACCCGTATGGGTGTTTAATGTTGAAAACGCAAATGACAAAATTAACATAAACATATATGTACACATATATAATGTTTCTGTATGTGTTACATATATACCAACATGCTTGTAGATTCATCATATATAAACACATATTTGTCTCATTTTGCTGTTGATTTGCATATGATAGTTTTAATGTTAAAATTACTAGAGGGTCTGTCCTATGTTCTTACCGTGGGGAGAATCAATGTTTTATAAATTAGTTGCATGAGTTACGAGTAGAGTTTTCATCATTATTCTATTTTTATGTTAGATTCTGAAATACACTGTTGCTTTCCTGGTCGTTATTTCTTTGTTTGGATTATCATGTTTTGTTTTACATTTTTTTTCACAGGTATCCCCTACTTCTCTGCTGGTAGTTATAATCTCAAGGACAAAACCATCCAAACTACTGATGGAAGATTCAAAGAGGTACTCATGCAGTTATTAAAGAAAAAGTTTTATTTCATCCTAGCTTTTAGAAATATTCCTTTTTTAAAAATGAGAACGTTCTATTACAAATATCACTGAGATTCATTTAGCCACTGTGAATTGTATTTCAAAGAACCCAACATAATCAGCATGTCCAAAAACCCATTTGCAACTTCTGTGGGGGTCTTACCTCTGACGCTGTCTTCTTTCACCATATGGAAGCAAATAATCCTCCAGCTTTACAAAACATATTTCCTTTTGAATATCCTGGGAGGAAATGGCTGAGCTCATATATGCATCATCTGTTATATGTAATAAAAATCCAAACAGAACCAATGGTCAATTGTTTCTTTTTACATATAATTACTTGCCAATTTATTAGACATAGACAAAGGATTCCGTCAAGTATTCAGTGATTTCATAAGTGACTGATCATCAGAGTCACCTGTTCAGAAAGGAAGCTGCCTGGTCTCAGGTCCAGATCACCTCCACCTAAGTGCAGGGTGTTTTATGAGGCCATGGGGTCTCTCAGACCCCCCAGACAGGACTATAGCTGCCTTCAGATGAGCAGTGGGGCCTCTCCCTAGAAAGGCAGCTCCTTCTCCACATCTTCCATTTTCCTTTCTGGGTGCCTACTTAATGTTTTTCTTTTTGTCTTTCTTTGCACCAGTTGTTCTGCTGTGCCGTCCAGATAGAGCAGAAGATGTGACCACTGGTCAGAGCCCAGGTTTTACATTTCTATTCAGGAAATGCATCAAACTGAAGGTGGACTCTCTTAGAACCAACCAACTTCTAGGGAAGGGACTCTGGCACTAGACAGTCAAGAGTCAATCAACCTTAGGTCAGTTTCTGTAGGCAGAGACATGGTGTCATGAAGCAATAATTTAAGTCAGAATTCAGTCTGGTGATCTTGTGGATCAGCCTGGTCAGTCCCCCGGGATGAGGGGAGCATCACTGAGGGGAATTTAATAGATGTCCATTTACAGGACCAATTTAATACACATGGGTTAAGGGCTAACTTTTTAAACAGATTTCAGGCACAATTCATTATTTAATGCATACATTGATGATGCATATTTAAAGGTAGAATAATGTTATTCTTCATCTTCAGAATTCTTCAATAAATTTACCACTCCTCTAGATGAATCTCTATAACCATCTATAGAATAAATTTCAGACCTATATCGTCTCTCACTGGAGAACCACTAAAACCTGGCTCCAGCGGAAGCCTGCTACTGTCTGGCACTCCTTCCTGATCTGTCAGCTAAATTGGAGAATTTCTCCTTAATCTCAACTTACTCCCCATGCTTTTGGTTATGTGCTTAGTTCACTCAAAGTATTTTTCACATTACTATATTATTATGTCCAAATGTTATGCACTTTCCCTAGTTGAAATGTGACCTCCTGCCAATCTCTAACTCCTTGCCTCTAGGCTGTGAACTTCAAAAGTACTTCTTGTTTTTTTTTCCCTTTCCTCTCTTTTCTTGCTTGCATGTTCTGAGAAGTAGATATAATTATTTTTGCTCCTATATAGGTGCTTTTAGGATTGATTTGTTATAATAGGATACTTACAATTAATTTCAGACAAAACAGACTTTAGACCAAGGAAAATGATCAGGGATAAAGAGTGGAATTCCATAATGATAAAAATCCTCCAAAAAGACAAAACAGGGGCTGGAGCGGTGGCCTGGCAGTTACAGTGCTTGCCTAGCATGTGCAAATACACAGGTTCAAACCCCAGCACTATGTACACAATGAAGTGTCTGATTAACAAAAGCCACATGAAAAACTAAATAAAATTGATTCTGCCTTTCTCTCTCACTCACTGTCCCTGTATTTAAAAAAAAAACCAAACAGACAAAACAGTTTTGTTTTGTTTTTTAAGAGGGAGGAACAGGACATGAGAGAGAAAGAATCAATTTTATTTAGTTTTCCATGAGGTTTTCATTGCTCTAACACTTTGTTGTATATGTGGTGTTGGGGTTCAAACTTGTATGGTCACACATGCCAGGCGAGGGCCATAACCTCTGAGCCACCACTCCAGCCCCCAAAACAGTTCTTAATGAGTGTGTGCCTATCAAAATTTGTAAGGCAGAAACTGACAGAATTGTTAGCCTAAATGAATGAACCTACTCTTAGAACTGGAGATATTGACACCTTTCTATCACAAACGGACAGATGCAGCAGGCAGAGAAACAGGTCACAGCTGAATGGAGCACCATTAATCAGCTGGTTATAACGCGCAGCTGCAACAGCAGGGAACATTCTTTTAAAGCTGGCCTTCACGGAGATAGACCACACTCTGGTCCATGATAAATTTAAAAGAATAGAAATCACCAATGGCTTTAAAGTAATAATCAGACCACAGTGATTTCAAAATATTAATAACAGAAGAGAGCCAGAAACCTCAAAATTCAAGAAGATTAAATATCACACTTCTAAATAACATGTAGGCCAACAACAATATCTCAAGAGAAATTTTTGAATCTTTTCAATTAAATGAAAATGAAAATACCACTTACCGAAAAGGGTCAATGGTCCTAGTGGACATTTCACTAAAGAAGATATATAGATGGCAAATAAGCAAACATGTAGTTTTAAGTTTGGAAATGGAACTTAAAACTACAAGAAGAAACCACCACACACCCATCAGAGCAGCCAAGATCCAGAATACAGATACCACCAAATACCAGTGAGGATGTAGAGCACAGGAACTCCCCCATTCAATGCTGGAAATGTGGTGGGCATAGCCACTCTGGAAGACAGTTCGACAGCTTTCTACAAATCTAAGCATTCTAGCAGCTGTGCTTCTCAGTATTCACCCAAAGGAGTTGAAAACAAGTCTACACAAAAACCTGCATAGGGATTAAAAAATAAAGCTGTATAGCACCTTTATTCAAACTTTTAAGAATTTGGAAGCAACCATGTCTCTTAGTAGGTGAATGGAGAAACTTTGGAACGTTCAGAAAATGTTGTGTTATACAGTGCTATTTAAGAAAATGAGCAGCAGGAGATGGGAAAGGGATCCAAATCCCTGAAATGTGGATTTTCCTGTCTAATAATAAAAAATGTTCCTTTCCAACTATTTATATACTCATACTCTTTTTTTGGAGTTTCACAAAATTTTACATATTCTTTATGTATTAATTCAAATATGGTAGAGGAAGGAAGGAAGGGAGGGTTGTACGATTATCATGAGAATCCTCATGAAAAGACATTGAGGAAAATTAATTGTATATTATTGGTGAAATAAGCCAATCTGAAGAGGCTCATACTGAGTGATTCCAAATATATGACATTCTGGAAAAAGCAAAACTGTAGAGACTGTGAAAAGATCAGTGGTTGCCAGGAATTAAGGGGTAGGGCAGGAGGAACGGGCAGAACACAGAGATCTTTAGGACAGTGAATGATGCTATACTGGTTCATATGTATCCTTATACATTTGTGAAGCCCATAGGATGCACAACACCAAGAATAAATCTTTATGTAAACAAAGGATGATTGAGGGGTGATAATGACCAGTGAAGCCGCAGTCTGGATGAGTGAAGGCAGGGAATATATGGGAATATTCTCTGTACACTCTTCTCTATTTTGCTCTGGGTCTAAAATTGGTCTAAAAATAAAGACCATTTTAAAAATATATACAAAGGTGCTTGCTTCGGCAGCACATATACTAAAATTGGAATGATACAGAGAAGATTAGCATGGCCCCTGCGCAAGGATGACACGCAAATTCGTGAAGCGTTCCATATTTTTTATTCTGTATTTGGCATAGAGCTTGCTCTCTGCTTCCCTGCGTGATGCCTTGAACTCCCTAGAGCCATGCCTGCCACCATGCCTCACCTCCAGCCCCCAAAAATGGAGCTGGCCTTCTCTGGAAATAGACCTCTGTAACTGTGAGCCCCCAAATAAACCTTTTCCTACTTGAAAAAAAATATATATATACAAAGCATAATAAAAAAGTTACATAAAACTCTACATTAAAAAGACAGAGAAAGTTTCTATTTAAATAATTGAGAATATCTTATTGGGAAATTTTATATAAACTCAGTATACAAGGTCTTTCCTAATAATGTATCCTGTTTTTCTTATCGCAGCTATATGATATTTTTAATATAATGATTTTTTTCATTATGTCCTAAATAGGGGTTTCCAAATATCTGACATGGATATAGCACTGTCTTCTTATGCATAGGTATAAAAACAGATGAAATGTTAGGGGGAAAGGAAATCAAGACCCATAGCAACATGCCAGTTCATTCATACAAAACTAGCTTGTACTGCTGAGTAAAGGAGATAGTATTCAGGTAGAGATGCACACTAGTGGTCAGCAAATGGCTCTGAAGCCACAGATGATTTCTTCTTTATTCATGTAGAATCAAAGCTACAGTTGTTTTATAGCATCCTGGTTTGAGTAAGCAGTCTGTAGATATTTATTTTGCACCCGGTGATCACATGGAGTATACTCTGTGTGTTTATCCACCAGGGGGTAGCAGGACTCTGTCACTGAGCAGAGTCTGGTGCGGTCAAGTTCGCATGTAGAGCTAGCTCCAGGGCCCTACTGCTACTGGCTCACGCTGCAATGACAAAACTCCGTCTGTTCAGCCTTCAGTTTGCACAAAGAAACCCAGTGCCAGTTTTCATTAGGGTTCTAACTAGGTGAACTGTTAAACCAAAAAGGAGGATTGTAGGACTTCAGTTACTCTTCCTTACGTTCAAAGGCTTACAGGCTTCCTCTTGCCATTAAAAAGTTTGGGCTTGTGTTGTGACTCAGTGTAGAGTTCTTGCCTGGCATGCATAAGGTCCTGAGTTCAATCACCAGCACAAGGGAAAATAAATAAATTATAAATAAAAGCAAAATTAAAACGTTTACATCCTAGGGATCCTAGGGATCCAACCCTGGTCACATAGACATGAAGTTCCCTTTTCTGATGGCCCTGCAGATTCTCTCAAGCATGGAAAACGTGTCAGTGTTGTCCTGCAGCAGTTTAGGAACAGATGGCAGTCTTTCCTCTGAGCTGCAGATGGGTGTTAGCCTTGGCTCTGTTTGTCAGTATTCACCTCCATTTCAATCCAATCACCCAACCCCTAAACAATTCCACATTTAAAAGAGACAGAAAGTCTTCAATTCTGTGTGAATAAGGAATCCAACAAAGTTGGAGGTTTTATTTTAGGAATAATAGGAAAGAAGAAAAAGTTCAAAGCTCTTCCTGAAAAACAAGATTCTTAAGTATTATATCTTCAATAAAACATATGAATTTAAATATTATATCCAGGGCTAAAATTATTAAAACAACTAATCGGAAGCCTACAGTCTTAGAAGATGCCTCATGAACACAGGATGACTTTCATGTGTTAGTGACTCTGGGGTCTCTGCAGGAGGGCTGGGGACAGGGCATGGAAAGCTGGCCAGCACACAGGCAGCCAGCACAGGCTTTCCCCTACTGAAAGTCCCACTCAGAGAAAAGGGCCTTTCAGTGAAGTGTAGGTAATTTGTAATGGAACAATATGCCACACTGCTACCAAGAAAAAAAAAACTACTCATTGCAGGGGAAAAATTCAAATCAAGACAATGGAACTGTTCATTGCAGAAAAATTGTTAAAACAAGGCACTGTGTTGTGTTTAGATTTCTGGAAAATAGGAATCATCTCAATTTATAATTTCTGATGCCTCAGAAAGAGGAACAAGTAAAATTGCTCATAATCACCACCAGAAATTCAGGATTTATAGCATTTCATAGTCCCACCCTTAATTTCCACACTAGCCACTGTTTTATATCTTTAATTTTTTTCAAAAATGAGGCTAGTTAAGCATAAAATTAATCATAAAGATTATTAATGTTTCATAATAAATCTATAGAGCTAAATACTGTGTAAGGAATCTCAGTGGACTAAATATCTAACATTTTTAATAAACTTTTATTTTCTTTTGTTAGGTATCTATGATTAAAACTTAGAATAACAATTTAATCAACATGAACAATAACAGAAACTGAAAAACTATAGGTTTAGTTACATTAAAAATTATGTTGCAATAAATCACTTTAAAGCCAGAAAATATTTTTTGCAACTGATATGATAGACAACATGTTAATACCTAATGTAAAATGAATTCTACAAGTTGAAAAGAAAAAAAGACAATTGAATAAAAAATTTCGTAAACCATACAAGTAAGCTATTACAGAGGGAAACTGCACACAGTTAATAGGCATATGAAAAGGATTTCAACATCAAAGTGTGCAGAGATATGCAAGTAAAAAATATAAATTAATTTTTGTTCATCATATTGACAAAATTTTAAGTACCCCTTGTAGTCATAAATCCAGAAATAATACGGAAAATCATCCCCAGTTCAAAGATAGACTTGAATCTATAGAGTGAATAGGGTCACAAAGTTGCAGGCAGAACTGATAATGCAAAAACATACATCTAGACTTATTCTGAGTCAGAAAATAGTACTAAAAAGTTTACTGCTTCACAGATATAGAAAAAGCTATTCTCAAATTCATAGGGAATAACAAGAAACCCAGAATAGCCGAAACATTACTAAGCAAGAAAGACGAAACAGGCAGTTTCACAATACCAGATCTAAAATTATACTATAGAGCTGAAGTAACAAAAACAGCATGGTATTGGTATAAAGATAGGCATGAAGACCAATGGAATAGAATAGAAGACTCTGAGACAAACCCACAAGTCTTTAAACATCTGTTATTTGACAAAGGAGGTTAAAATATAAAATGAGGAATGACAGCCTATGCAACAAATGGTGCTGCAAGAAACTGGACAGTTGCTTGCAGAAAGTTGAAATTAGATTCTTATATCTCACCTTGCACAAAAATCAAATCAAAATGGATCAAGGAACTAGGAATTAAACCAGCTATGATATAACTGCTAGAAGAAAATTAGGAGCAAAATCTCCAGCATATGGGAATAGGCAACGAATTTCTCAGCAAGACTCACAAAGCAAAAGAACTAAAGTTGAGAATCAACGAGGGGGATGCCATTAAAGTACAAAGCTTTTGCTCAGCCCAGGAATTGGTCAAAACTGTCAAGAGAGAACCTACCGAGATGGTCATGGTCTGTAATTCCTCCAACAGGGGACTAATAGCCAAAAGTTACAAAGAACTAAAAAAATTTAATATCAAAAACACAAACAATCCAATCAATAAATGGGCCAGAGAGCTAAACAGAAACTTCTCAACGGAGGAAATCGAGAAAGCCAATGAACACATGAGAAAGTGCTCTACATCACTAGTAATCAGAGAAATGCAAATCAAAACTGCATTAAGATTTCATCTCACTCCAGTCATATTGGCAGAAAATGAATATGAACAATAACAGATGCTGGAGGGGTTGTGGGAAGTTAGGAACACTAGCACACTGTTGGTGGAACTATAGACTGGTAAGCAGTGTGTAGACTCCTCAAAAAATTAGGAATCAAATCACAGTATGACCCGCCTAAGTATTTTCCAAGAAGAGCTAGAAACAACACATTACAGCAAAATCAATGTTCACAGCAGCTCAATTTACAACAGCTAAATTATGGAATCAACCCAGATGCCCTTCACTGGATGAATGGATCCAAAAGCTTACACACACACACACACACACACACACACACACACATATGTACATATATATATGTATATGTATTTTTTTAAAGATAGAAGGACAGTGAGAGAGGAAGAGACAGAATCAATTTTTATTAAGTTTTTAACATGGCTTTCATTGCTCTGACATTTAGTTGTGTATGTGGGTGCTGAGATTTGAACCCATGTACTTGCACATGCTGGGTAAGTGCTGTACCCGCCGAGCCACCACTCCAGCCCCTATATCATTGTTTCTAATAGCTGAGTAGAATATATATTCTATTAGAAACAATGATATTATGGTCTTTGAAGGTAAATGGAGAGCAATGTAAGGAATTACGCTGAGTGAAATGAGCCAAACCCAGAGACTCAAGGATCAAATGTTTTCCATCATTTGTGGAGGCTAGAGCAAACCCAGGCTTGGGTGAAAGATCAAGCTCATGTACTAGACTCACCAAAGTCACAGCAACACACAATCTAGGAGAAACATAGATGCGTGGTGAGGGTGGGGTGGGGGAAGGCAAGAAGCAGGAGGGAGGGGAGAGAGAGGGATGGATGATAAGGAGGGATCTAGGGGGGAATCAACAGTGTAGCATACTCTTCAGTCCCCCAAGAAATCAAATAATATTTATATAAAATTTATGCAATCATTTAATTATGGAAAATGCACATTCATATATATATATATATATATATATAGAGAGAGAGAGAGAGAGAGAGAGAGAGACATTTATGTTTGTTACAGGGAGAAATATATAAGAGTCAAGAGACTGGGGTGTGGGTGATGTGGGGATGATTCTAGATTAGAATCAGGGGCATATGGTATTGTTACTACATATGCATTTATGATTGTACAACAACATAACTCCTCAAAAAATGAAACCAAAGAAGTAGGACTTACAAGTCAATTATCTCTTATAGGAATTCCAGTTAAAATGATAGGAACAGAAAAAACCTCTATGGGTTAATGTGGAAAGAGAAAAGTTCACTGCTACTGTATTTATTAGTTTTTTTAATATTCCTTAACTTTATGTATGCTGTTTTTCTTAATATGCTTTTTATAGCTGTCTTCTGCTTCTTAGTTCCAGAGATTTGAGTGTAAATACAGAAAGCACTGAAAACTTTCATACATGAAAATACTTCAAATTTATGAAATAGAAAAAACTTAAACAAATTTACTTTTGTAAATTTTAAAGAAAGCTATCATTCTGTATTGCTAAGGAATAAGTCCCTTTCCATATACAATTATCACAGGGCTGGGTGGTTTTTGGTTTTGCTGTTTCTCCCTCTTCTTTCAACAGCCCAGCGGATTTTGATCAGTTATGATATGTCTCCATCTAGTGGTGGAAACACATTCCAAATACCCGCAAAGTAAGTGCAGCCATTATCACATTGTGTGACATCCAAAGTGCTAAACATTTAGGAACGATTATGGTTGTTGCTGGATACACATCATCACAGTCACCTCAGTTTATCCTGTTGCTATTCAGGGAAGAAATTATAATATTTTCTGCTGATGAAACCTTTTATTTAAAGTGATACTCCTACATGTCAATTAGTAGCATCAAGTTTTTGAAGTATTCACAAGATCATTTTCCTATAAGCTAAAATCCTAATTTTAAAACACATGTTCAAGATACTGATGGCCCCTATTTATGGATCCATTAACTCTATGGGAATTTTCTCAATTCTACCCAAACCTTAGATCTGAGTTTTCTATCCACATTTATTTATAACCTTTAGAGTTTTTTAAGTATAAAAAATCCTTGGCATAAAATATATATACCTTTGTATATATATTTTATATATATATACAATTTTACTTTTATATATATATATTTATATTTATCAAAGGACTCTCCTTCATTTATGAACTGATTTATTTCTGGAGTTTCATTGCTTTATCTGTAACAATCTCAATAAACATGTGGGAAACCTGTAATACTCCCTGAATTTATACACATTGAATCCTTTAGGCCTTCACAGGCCTCCCCCCCTGTGAGGGGGGATAGAGAAGATAATTACTACCTCTGACTTACGATGAGGAAAGTGTGTTTCAAAGAGATCTTAGAACTTTTCCAAATTCAATAAATAGGTAAATGTTAGAGCTGGAAATTTATCTGAGATTTCTTGATTTCAAGTTCAGGGCTCTTTGTAAAATTTTTCCCATTTGCGATTATGTTGATTAAGTGAGCCACTATTTGTATAAACACTTAAGTCCAATAGGAGCATAAGTGGGGAGTCAACTTTGTCTTAGGAGCTTAATCTCATCCCCTGAAATTGAAAGAGTTCAAGTAGTGTTATCAAGCTGATTCTATGAATTAATCAAGAGCTAGAAATGAATTACTGACCTTTGCTTCAAAGTCCCTGGAATCTAAATGAATCAATTCTATGAAAAAGGATCTGCTGAAAAGACAACTGAATTAAGTATGTGCTCTTCCAAGGATGGCTCCCCCTTTCCGGCTGCTAGCTCCTCCACCACTGCTATCCTTCAAGCTCAACATGCTGTCTGTCAGAGCAGTTAATCCTCAGTTATGGGGCTGGAGCGGTGGCTCAGCGGTTTCGGCGCTTGCCTGGCAAGCACGAGGACCCAGGTTCAAACCCCAGCACCACGTACACAACTAAGTGTTGGAGCAATGAAGGCCATGTGAAAAACTAAATAAAGTTGTTTCTCTCGTTCTCTGCCTCTCTTACTGTCCCTCTCTCTTAAAAAAAAAAAAAACTCAGTTATGTAATTACCAAAAGGATAGACACTGAACTTCAGGACGGTCATTGTCTACATCTGCAGAAACACCACTGTCATTGCTGGTTTTCCTTTCTTTACCTTAGTAACTTCTCATCTGCATTTTAAAATCATGGAAATTACATATGGGTGCTTTAAACTTTTTAAAAAAATATACAGCATGAATTTTTTTTTTCCTTAAAATGCTCTTCTGGACTTTCTTTCTGAAAGAGGATCTGTCTGTAAGATAGACCATCACCTTCTGTCAACAAGGCCCATCAAAGCTATCTGGACGGGTACCAAGACCACCTTGCTCCTAAAACCCACCCTTGCCCCTTACTCCTTGCACCTCCTGGGTCCTTCCTGCATGAGGTTCCTTAAAAGCCAGATAGAGGAATCCGGCACTCAAATCAATTACTTCCCTCAAGTTTCATGCTCCCACTCTTATTCTTCTTTTTATGCCTCCCTTTATACAATTCTCTTGAAGACTATCCAGAGTCCCAAGTTTTCCAAATGATTCACTCTTTCGCAGAAGGCCTTAAGAAGGCCTGTGCTGTGCAGGAAAATCTGGGGCAATCCAATGGCACAAATTTCCAGTGAGGGGTCTCCAGGGATTTTCTTAAAGTGAGGAAGTATGGAGCACTTCCAACTATCCCTCAAGCTTCAGCTAGGAGGTCAACTGGACACAGCCCTCTGGCAGACTCCGCCTCCTTCTGGAGCTCCAAGCAAGGGTGAAGAGGTTTCAGGGCACCACCAGCAACTGCCTCCTCCTGCATCCCACTCTGCAGTGGCTCCAGATCCTGCAGCTGTCCCTGAGATCCAGTCACAGCCCCCTGAGAGCATCACCACTCCTTCCCGGATCCCACACCCCATTTTGCTTCCTATTCTGGTTGCTAGATGTTTATTATTTCATTCCCAGTACATTTTGGTATCATCTTGGCATATTGGAATTGCTTAATTATAACAAAATTGAAAAAGATTGGGTCGATTTCCACTCTAGCTAATAGAAGCATTGCTTCCTTGATGAGGTATTACTTCTAATTGAGTTGTTTTCTAAGGCCATATTTTCTTATTAAATTAATTGAGAAAAATAACTAATAGTTGAGGGACCATTTACACTTAAATAACAATTATGTTGAATAAAAAAGGTGAAATTTTGGCTTAAATTTATTTTAAGAAAACTGGGGGGCTGGAGCAGTGGCTCAGCGCTTGCCGAGCTTGCCTGGCATGCATGAGGAGGCAGGTTCGAACTCCAGCACCATGTACACAACGAAGTGTCAGAGCAACTAAAGCCACATGAAAAACTAAATAAAATGATTCTTTCTCTCTCTCTTGCACCATCCCTCTCTCTCCTTAAAAAAAGAAAGAAAACTGAATATAATACATGCAAGTTCCTAATAAAATTTTAGAAATCTCTGGGTTTCATTAGGTGAACAAGCTTGGTGCCATCGAGAGCCTACAATCAAATACAGTGGAAATTAAGGCACATGCGAGCACTTCAGAATGTTCTGGGAAGAAGGCGTGAGATAAATAGTGCATGCATTAAAAGTGAACAATGAGCTATGACTCAGGAAAGTGCTCCACCTGAGAGGCAGGTGACACACCACCTCCAACACACCTCAAAGCAACATGGTGGACTGTGCTGGGTTGTGCAGTGTCTTCATTCCACACAAAATAGTTAGGAAAAAATCAAATACAATAAACCCACATTAATTTTTAAAACACAGAGTTGAGATTGAAATCTAAAAAAGGAAATCCCCAGGTAGGGAAATGAATAGAATATTCAAAATCAGTGTAATGAGCAACAGCTAAACCCAGTGATCTATGAAGGGACCAGAATGGGGTAAATCCCTAAGGGGCCCAGAGTTTTAACACATACCAGGGTTAGGGTTCTGGATTTGAGTCTAAGGTCCTAGGATATACTAGCAGCTGGAAATGGGTCCGTTAGTAAATCTGAGGGTCAGCCCATCAAATGGAAACTAAGCCACTGAGGTAGAGAAAAATCAAGCCAACTACTCCATGCTGTAAAAGAAAAAAAGAAATAGGAAGTTCACTTCTGAACCTTGCTGGGGGAGCTGTACGAATTTGCATTAGCCGGTGGAAAACCCCACCTGAGAAATTCTCATAATCCAAAACCCTTGGGACCCTGGCAGAGTTAGACCTGCTGCTGTCCCACAGGGAAACCTCCACAAACCAGTACACTTCATTGCAGTGGAAACAAGTCCCCCGGAAGATGAGTGCTCAGTAAACTTCCATAATCTACAGGAGGAGGCAAAGAGTCAGAGAAGCGAGCAGCAGGAGGCAATGCACTGCAAATAATACAAAAATAAGAAAATGCCTAAATAGTTACAATGGTCAGAGAGAAGGGGAACCTTTATGCAAAAACAAGACATGATGAAAAGGGATGGATGTTTTAAAATCAAAACAAATATTAAAAATTAAAAACAGGGTAATTCACTTTCACATCTGGCCAGACAAAATAACCACTACCAGGCTCACCCTGCAATCATCACGAAGTAAAAGAGATATGAAGCAATTGTTTTCAAACATTGAATTATAGCCAGAGCAGAATTAGAATCCTTGAGAGGAAATGAATTATTTGACCTCTACAATTGCTGAGCTTTGAGTACAGAGACATATTTTGAATCTGACAGAGGAAGGGGAACCTGGGCAGAGCACAGTGGGGCTCCTAGGCTCTATCTCTTAAGACGGAAGTCCAGATTCAAGGAGTGAAAGGCAGCAGGAATTTTATTGCAGAGCTACAGACAGAAAGAGCCCCAGAAGTCTGTCTAGGGGTCACTTTGGTTCAGACATCCTGTAAGATGCAGCACTGCACTGTGGTCCCCAAGGAAACGGAAACAGGGAGAACCTCACCACAGCAACAGCTTAACTCTGGAGACAGTTGCCAGGCAACAGCCCAGAAAGCCAGAGTCTAATTCGCAGAGCAGAGTATCAAACGGTGCTTTACAGAGACCTCAGAGGAGCATTTTCAATCTTTGGATGAGTAATACCTACACACGCACATGAAATTATCTAAGCCACAGAAACGATCACCAGATGACAGAGGCAGAATGGTGTCCAAACTCAGCATGACTGGAAATAATTTTCACTAGGTAGAGTAGAAAGACCCTCGTACACACGGGGTATCACCTAAAAAAGGATGTTGCCTTAGTACCGAGATTAAATTAGCTCTAGACTAAGAGCTGTTCTGAACCCATTTAATAAAAGGAACAGAAAAAAAAATCTAACCTTTATTTTTAAGATTTTTTTTATTGTGGTAAATATATGTATAACATAAAATTTAACATTTAACCTTTTTTAAATGTACAGCTCAGCGGCATTAAGTTCATTCACCATGATATTACAAGATCACCACTATCCACCTTCATCATCCCAGTAGACACTCCACCCAGGAATAACACCTCATCCAACCCTTCCTCCAGCCCCTCCCTTGTAATCTCTACTTTCTGTCTCTATGCACTGGCCTATATTCTATGTACCTCATATGTGCAATCATATAGTATTTGTCCTTTCATATCTGCCTTAATTCACTTAACATATATTCAGGGTTGATCGATGTTTTGGTACATACTAAAATATTATTTCTTTTTTAAGATTTAATAACATTTCATTATATACATATACCACATGCTTTAAACCCATTACCTGTTGATGAACAACTGAGTTATTCCCACATTTGGGCTATTGTGAATAATGCTGCTATGAACACTGATGTTTGATCTGTTGGTCTGTTAGAATGCCTCTTTCAATTCTTTTGAGTATAAACCTGCAAGTGGAATGGCTGGAACTATCGTAATTTTTTGTTTTGTTTTTGAGGAGCTGGAACAATATTTTCCACAGCAGCTGAAACATTTTACATTTCCATCAGCAATGCATAATGGATAAAATTTCTCCATTTTTTTAAAAAATATATTGATCTAATTTAATTTAAATTTTAAAATCTTTCCTGCCCAGATGGTGAAAAATTACACTTCATTCCTTCCTATGCCCTCTAAACTTTCCCCAAAGCTATGATAGATCTAAGGGACTAATATAGGGAGTTGGTGGTGCAATCCTTTGGTTCATCACACGTTTGTCAGTCTCTGACTGACACCTTCAGGGTTGGCAGGTTTCTGTGACTCCCATACCACACTTGAGACATGACACGTGAGATATAATGCAGGTCATCCCAAAACCTGTAAATTCTGTTCCCTAGATGTAGCGTGCCACCATTTCCCTCTAAGGTCACGCAAGACCCAGAACGTGAAGTAAACTGCACAATTGGCCCTCAGTATCTGTGGGTTCTTCATCTATAGATTTAATCAACCTCACATAAAAAAATATATTTTGAAAAAAAAAGTAGCATTTAAATTGAATATATACAGACTTTTTCCTTGTAATTATGCCATAAACAATAACAAGAGTTTACACAGCATTTTACATTGTATTAGGTATCATGAATAATCTAGAGATGATTTTAAATACATGAGACAATGTGTGCAGGTTTTATGCAAATACTGCACCAGTTTCTATACAGGACTGAGCATCTGAGAATTTTGGTATTCTCAGGGGTCCTGGAACTAATCTTCATGAATACCAAGGGATGAAAATACTCTGAAGTGTACAAATCAACCTCTCTCTCTCTCTTTCTCTCTCTCTCTCTTCTCTCTCTCTTCTCTCTCTCTCCCACCTCAACTAGGAATCATTTTGTTCTCTAAAGAAAGTCTCATCCTCCCCTCCCCACACATACCTTCTGTCTCTTCCAAACTCCCAATTCCTCTTTTTAAATTTTGCAAACATTTACATCCTCAAATAAAAAACCAGAAAATTTACAGGTAACTTCTGCTTTTTTGCCAACCTCAGACCTTCTCAGAAACAATGAAACAGGTCAAACTCAACTGTCTGATCAATTGAATGGGGGAAGGAAATAGGGAAATTGATAGGGGAAGGAAAAGGATGATCATTCATATTTTAAAATACTATCCAGAGTCAACTAAATTTAAAGCAAATATGAGAATTAAAACTGATTTATGTCCAGAGAGAAGATTTGAGAAATATAGGAAGTATAAAGAAAAATAAAAATCATTCATAATTATAGTTAATATTCTAATATGCATTCTTCTAGTCTTTTTTTTTGTTATAAATACATCTAATTTATTTAATAATGCAAAGTTTATGTAGTTAAAGCAAACAGATGTAAGCCAGGCCTAAAAATGACAGTATAGTCCTCCTGTATCGAATACCATGCATAAAAGAGCTCTTCTGCCTGTAGTCCTACATAAACTTCCATTTTAGAGACTTACATAACACTTCACATATATTTAGGCATTAACTGTATTGTAATAACCTAAAAACAGTTATTTATTTAATCAGTTGTAAAATAATTATTTAAAAGACTTTAAACCAGGTAAACTGTAATTTCTTTAACATTTAGTTTTCCTAAGCAAATAAAGCTATCATCAGGAATTTTTTTTTTTTTTTTTAGAGAGAAAAAGAATCAATTTTATTTCGTTTTTCATCTGGCCTTCATTGCTTTGACATTACATCCTTCTAGTCTTTAGCAGAAATATATGCTTTACAACTTTAAGTTCATAGAATATCTGTGTTGTCTTTCAACATTTTAGAGTTATCCTTTCTTAAATAACTAAATAAATATTCAAAGTTTCTATTTCATTTGATTTCCAGAAGTCTAGTCCCTTTCTACTGAATTTTCTGAGTAACGGAATAAGTTTACGTTTTTCTGCTTACTCACGCTTGAACTACTGTTTCTGGCTTTCTGTAGACCCTCTGTGCTTTCCAGTATAATAGTGACTAGCTACATGTGGCTAAATTTACTTTAGCTAAATTTAAATAAAATTAAAAATTCAGTTCCCCAGTCACATTAGTCAGGTTTTAAATATTCAATAGGTTCACATTGCTAGTCGCTGTCATATTCAACAGTGCAAATCTAGAACACTCCATCATTGTTAAACCTTCTGTTGAACAACACACTCTGGATTACATGAATTCATCTGACTCCTCCCTGCACCAGCTGTCATTTTCCCTTACTGTCCAGCTCCCACTCCTGTGTTCCCCAAAACACCAAACCACATTTTTGCTGAGTGTGTTAAAACAATTCTTATAAAGTTTTAGCAACAGCAAAGAGATATTGCAAAAGCAAACAAACAACAAAACTCTGCTGGTGGCTGGAGGCATGGCTCAATTTGCATGACAAACGCAAGGCCCTGGGCAATACTCAGCACAGGAAAAAACAAAACAAAACAAATCAAGAAGAACTGAAAACAAATAGCAGATGTCACTGCTGCTTAAGTGCACAAACTTGCACTGATCTCTTGTATAAATTCAAACAATTAGTTAACCAGTTGGTTCTTGGTTCTATAACTGATATCATTCTTTATGATTACATGATTCAGAGTATCTATCATAATTTTTTCTAATTGAAAGCATGATGTAACAAATATATAAAATGAAAAATGAAAAATTAATATCAAATATTCACATGCACAGGAAATGATCATTTTCATTGCAATAATAACCTTTCTTTAGTGTCCAGCCTGCCATATCATTGACCATCTTTTGGCTGCTCTCTCTATTGGGACCAAGTGCTCTGGCCTTCTGTCTTTCAGGCTGCTGATATAAAAACTGAAACTTCCTGCTACTTTATTCTGAACAACATAATTGACTTGGTTTCTGATTCTGTAAACTTCTTATCTAGATTGACTGGTGGCCTTTCCTGCCAGAGCCAAAGAGCCTCCTTTGGGGAGTTTTCCTACACAAAAGAGCAGTTTCTCCCAAAGAAGATTTTTTTGCCATCTGTCATTCTTCTAAAATGCTGATGCAGCCACTGGGAAATGACAATCTGCAATTATGAATCCCTGCTTCATGCTGCTTCCCTCAATTCTTAAGATTTCATAAATATTCTCTTTATTATTTCTATAAATGGCTACAGTAATAGAGACCCTACTTTATTGAACTGTCCTTCACTGATGGATATTTAGGTATTTTGCTTATTTTTTATCTTACTTCAAATACAAGGATTAGTCATTTTTGCACACACTTTTGATTGTTTCTCTGGGATAGATTTGAATTATATGATGCTGAACAGCTCAACAAATATTCACCACATTGCCACTATAGGCAAGTGTCACACATCCTCTCCTCTTCCACTGATGTCAGTCTTGGCCAAGTGACTTGCTTTGGTCAAACTGAACTTCAGTATATTTGACACAATCAGAAACTTTAAATGTGTTTGTGGAATTGGTCTTGCCCTCTTTCACATCAAGAGTTTGCCATGTATAGAGCTACTGACCTTCAGTCTGGCCACGTGGAATAAAAACAGACGGAGCAAACTTGACTCTAATACATCTGGATCTAAGTCCACCTGACTTCCAAGAGAATCAGTCACCCAGTTGAACTCATCCTAGTCAGGACAAACCACTATCAACCTATAGAAATATGAGAATGAGAATAAAAAATACTGGTTGAAAGGCACTGAATTTTAGGACAAGGAGATATGTGATTTTTTTTAGTGTTAGTTGATAAATATACTTTTATTATTAAGATTTTCATAGTAAGAAAGCTTCCTAAATGTTCCTGAGTCATGGGTCCTACCTGGAACTTATGTTTTCCTTTCTAGTAAATACAAAGGATTAAAAACCTTTACAAAGATTAAAATACTTTCAGCTGTACAGTGAAGACCAAAATCTAAACTAACTTAAAATGAACTAAAAACATCATAACTTAAGATATTAATGGATAGTCCAAAATCTGGAATTTGACTTTTCAGCCTTAAGAAAGAGTCACTTGGCTGATTTCCAAAAATCACCAGCCATGAAAAGAGCAAGAAAATATAGTCCATAATGAATAGATAAATTAATCAATTAAAACTAGATGTCATTGGATTTTCAAAGGTAAGAAAAGAGGTTAGAGGACAGAAAGGCCGATCTGAAGAGAAGATTCCCCAATTTTACTAATTTGATGAAAACTATAATGAAAAGATCAAAGAAGCTCAATGAACCCCAGGCACAAAAATAAAAAAATAACTACCCCAGGGTATATTGTAATCAAATTGCTCAAAACCAGTTAAAAAGAAAAAAATCTTTAATCATTCAGAGACACAGTTCTAGAATGCTATGGATGATTGCAAATTTATTGTCAGAGACAATGCAAGCAAAATACTTGAGGGAAAAAAAACTAAAGTTAAAATTGCCATGAAAATGTCCTAAAAAAATTAGGGCAAAATAATGGATTTTTCAGCCACTTAAAAAAACTGAATTAATCACTACTGACTTATAAGATAATAGCTAAAATAAGTTTTTTAGAAAGAAGAAAAATACTAGATGGACATATTGATCTATACAAAAGATGAAAGGCACCAAAAATGGTAAGTTTTTTGCTTATTATTCAAACTTTGGGGATATTAGAATTTTGAAATGGATTATTTTTAAACTATTCACCTGCCACCTAATTATGCCCTATGGAACCCAGAAGATACAACCTTCCCAAGAGCTTGAGAAGTATATTGGTGAGAGAAGTTCCTTACATTCTCTGTACTAGATTTTCTCTGCAGGCCAGAAAGGACAAGGACAAAAACGCTGTCATTGAAAAAGCTTCTTTGCATTCAATGGAGACAAACGGATCCTGATGGTGAAGTCCAATAGCACTTATTTCAGAGACTAGGTGGATGAGTTTATTATAACTAATGGCCAAAGAAATGATGAGAATGGTTGGCCCACTCAGATGTTCTTAGGATTGGCTAATAAAGTTTCATTGTTGACTGATAAAGATGAATGATGAATGGGTTTTGACTCAGACACACATCAAGGCGGAGAATGCGGTCCCAGAACACATTTCATAGTTTCCTTTTCCATTTTGAAATACATAAATGTGATACATATTCTCAACAGCTTGCAGAGTCAAAATATTATTTTCTAATCAGTGCATTGAAAATTAATCAGTTTATTTTCCTAGGAGGAAGGGCCAATTGGAAACCTTTGGAATGTCTTCTATTTACCAAAAGAGTAAATCAAAAACAAGGCTACTTTCCTGAGGAAATTGTAAAGATTAGTGTAACCACCAAAGATACTATTCAGAGCCTATGATATCTACAAAATTTTCATTCAGCTCATCTATGCAGAAGATGAGAAATGGTCATGAAAATGATATTGGCTTATTGGTAATTTAATTAAAGTTTGACTCCAATTAGTAGAGCCAATCAACATAGCCCCTCCCACCTGCTATGCAGCTATTGATCTAGCAATACTTTTCTTTTTATTGTTAGTAAAACCCACCAGAAACAGTTTGCTTTCACCTGACAGGGCCACCAAAACACCTTTTCTGTTCTACTTAGGGTTAGTTAAATCAACTCCAAACCTCTGTCTTAATCTTAATTGTAGAGACCTTCATATCCTCCGCTTTCGAAGAATATTACAGCTGCATGGCATGATTTAGGACAAAAAGAAAGCTAAGAGGATAGGGGTAGGAGGTGAGCAATAAAGATAATCTAGGGCAGATAGTGAAGCTTCTTGTGACCCGAGATTTTAAGTATGTTCAACATTTAGTCATCAGTTTAAAAGTAAAGGAAAGACTTTAAGAATTTTTAAAGCTTTCAGGATCGGTAAAAGTGGAGACAGTATGGTGATATTTTTTCCTTATTATTTAAAAAATAACAAGGTACTTCTTCTAGCCAAGAAGAATTTAAATGAGAATTATGTGAAGAAAATATCATTCTTGCCGGGCATAGTAGTGCATGCCTCAGGAGGCTGAGGCAGGAGGATCACCAAGTTCAGACCCAGACTCAGCAATTTAGTAAGATCCTGTCTCCAAACAAAAAATAAAAAGGGCTGGGGATGAGGCTCAGTGGTTAAGTGGTTCAGTGCCCCTGGATTCATCCCCCCTGCAAAAAAAAAGGTATGATGTCAAAAAGGATAAGTTATGAGAGGTACACTAATTAAAGGAAAATCAATTTAAAAATTAGTGTATCATTTCAAGTTAGAGATAGCATTGGTATGGAATATGGAAAGTGTGAATAGGTAGAAGAGGTATTAAGAAAAAAGAGTGGTATATCATGGATGAATCTGTGATTTCTAAGTTTTGTAGCTGGATGCATGGTAGGACCTTTCAACGAGATGAGAAACATTGTGAGGAACAATAAAACATCGGAGTTTGGTGCTTGACATACAGAGAAGGAAGCATCCACATAGGAAATCAGACATTCAGAGTCTGAGGTTTAGAAGAGAAGTGTGAGATAGATTCAGAATGGTCTAGTCATTTCTTGGTAGTAGATGCATTTGCTTATGGTACTTAATAAAATGAGAAAGGAGCCCAGGATTAAGCCCTGAGAAACTCCATCATTTAGTAACAAGTTAGAGGATGATGAATCTAAAATAATTTGTAGAAACAATGAGGAATCATAGAACTAGGTAGATGCCCAGTAGATAACAGTATCCACTGGAAACCAAGAGAACAAATTATTTAAAAACAAAGAGTTGTTAATGTCAATTTCTACTGAAGCCTGAAAAATACTCGTTGGGTTTGGCAATGTGGAGGTGACCGTTAACCTTAATGAGAGAGGCAGAGGCCAATGTGAAGCAGGTTGACATTAATAAAACAATGTTGAAAAGGACAGGTCATCTGTAAATTAGGAGGCTGAGAATTTGGGCTATGAAAGTGAAGAGACAGATGTTAGTAGAACAGGGCCTGAGTAGAAGAGGATGGGGATAAAAGTCTTTAAAACATTTTTAGCCCTTTAAAATGTCATTAGAGATGCTCCAACATTAAGAAGCTATTGATTATGCAGACAAGGAAGAGGAGTTACTTAGCAGTAAAATGTTTCTGGAAAAAAAAAATATCATGACAGGGTGGAATCCAAGACCTGCGGTGAAAGACAGAGACTTCCATGGGATACAGAAAGGAAAAGGTGAGTGCAGATGGAGGCTCCAAGGACTGGTAGCAGGAAACTGGTAGAATCTCTCTCTGATGGCTCCTTAGTGTAAAGGAGGTGAAAATTTCAGAAAGTTTGGAAGGGTGAGGAACATAAAGAAAGTACAAAGGAATTATTGAGAAAGTGAATTCACAAATAAGGTTGCTACCAGCTTGAACTCTCACTTGACGTTGGTTACCCTAAATTTATCCACCAGTGGAACCTGCCTTGTGACCTTCGATGGCAATGCTTAGGTGCAAATAAAGCAGAAAGTGGGACTGATCCTGGGTTGGGGTTTTCTAAACACATGTGATAAGGATTCAGAGAGGCACAAAAGTTTGTGCTACTGTTATTGAACTCACCGACTATAGTCTCTGATTTAAAAAGGAACTGAAGAATGAGTGGGCAGGGGGATAAGACTGGGGAAAAGAGGACAGATGGTCCTAATGAGGCTAAAAAAATTCTTGTAGTTTGGCCTTTGAACAAGTAAACTGAACGTAAAGGAGGTTGTAGACAGTGTAAGATGTTTGAATTAATGACACAACCAGGTCTAGGATGTTGCCAAGAAAGTGGTTGGTTGGAAGCATCTTCTTGAAATCCTGCTAAATTTCAACATCACTCCTCAAACTCAATATAAGCACAACTATAATTTTTAACCCTGACATTGGAATATATACTATTCTTTAAAAAAATCCAATAGGAATAGGTTTGAATGTTCAGTCTCTGAATCCATTCTCACTGACTTCATTTACATGCTTTGACTGTTAGCAACTGTAAAATTTTAATTTAGGGTTGCATACTTCCTCTTAATGTCATTCAAATTTCTCTTAATCATTTACCAGAATTTCTTAAGGCTATGGTTCACAGCTTTGGCTGATCATCAGTATCATCTGGACAGCTTATATAATCAGCCTTATATAATCAGATTCTGTACTCTTCAGATGGGGCGTGGGAATTTGTGTATTAAGAAAAAATTTCCCAGGTGATTCTGAATATTGGTCAAGAATGACAACCACTGTCCTGAGACATGAGGAGGTAGTACTCTAAATTTGCTTCCAACGTCTCAACTCTTCACAAACTTCTAGAGCTGTAAATCTCAACGGAGCCAGCCTGAGTACTGGAAGATGGGATCAATCACAGACTAAAAGCAAAGGGAACCCAAAATTAAATTTCAGAGAGCTAATTTTGAATTTTGAAGAATTTTAGAACATCAAAACAATTCTATTAATTTATATTCAATAATCATTTTATTTTAGCATTGTTATAGTTGCTTGGCAGCCTTTATTGTATATTGGATAATTAGTTGTTATACTGATTTCAAAGTTTTCTTCTTATATTCTCTTCCATATCTGAGTTTTGGAAACTGAGAAAATAGAGATAACTTGTGAAGCTATTATAGGAGCCTATCTTAGAGATGAGGATGGTGAGAACAGCAAAAATAGTAAAAGGAATCCAACGAAAATAAGAAATAGGAAGTGATTGATAAGACAGAAAAGAGTAGGACTTAGAAACAGTATGTCTACATTTCTATAGGAGTTCAAAACCTCACCTTCTACTACAGTAATTGTATGTTTAAATGCCACAAAATAGAAAACTTTGTATTTCGTTAAAACAATATGTTTAGGGCTGGGTAGTTCAGAAGTAGAGCACTTGCCCAGCATGCAGGAGGTCAAGAGTTCAAACCCCAGCAACCACAAATGACAAAGAAACCAACATACACACACCCCCACAATATATTTAGTCTTACTTCCAATTATATAGGTATTCCTAATAACTTATTTTTAAACAAAAATTAAAAAAAAAAAAACCCAGAGACTTAAAACCAGGTTCAAAGTTGCTGCTATCAAAAACACTCTCTCACCTAGGAAGAACCAGAAAAAGAAGAATTGAAAAACAAGTGCACTGTACCTTGCTTCCTATTTCCTATGGGAACTCTTATGAGACCTTAAGACAAAGCCCATGGGGGAAGGGAGGAAGCGAATTTAATTATGTAAGTCAGATCAACCTGATAATAGCTAGATTAAAAACACTAATAAGATTTTCCAACTTCAGGTGGAAGAAATTAAACCTTTTAAAATCCATACTTTTAGATATGTAGTTCAACCACAAAACATGACCATGAACCACACGCAGGATTTTTGAGTGTGTGCTTAAATTCCTTTTAGTTTCCCTCTGATCCTTGCAAAATAATGATTCTTAGCGATGGATAGTCTCTCCAAATAGAGTCTCACCAAATCAGTTTTGTTCCTCTCAGTGATTGGAACCATTTTTCGTGGTATTAAGTTTTTAACCGATATAAAGTAGGGATGAACAGCCAGGACTAGTTGGAAGATGAGGATCCAAAATAATGTTAACCTTGGAAAACTTTAGGTGAAATTGAACTTGAAGAAATATTATAAATATAGTGATGAATATGGGTACCTTGTTACTTTTTTAATCTACAAATGTTCAAATGCGGAAGTTTGGTCTGGCAACTCACCTGGCTTAACAGCATAGGTGCAAATAGCTTCATGATGTAATTAACTCAGCATCAGTCGGTAATGCAATGGGACTCTCTAATTCACTTTCATTACCTTGGGCCACACTAATACAAGCTTGTGTGCAGGAAAAGGGAAGCGATAATGCCATCCTGCTCTTGGCTGATGGTACTGCACCACATCTTAGAAGAAGCTTGGACAAATTGGCTCTCATCCAACAGTGAGTGAAGAAAATGGTACAAGAACTTGAATCCACTATATAATTAATTTAAAAAGAGAAGGGCATTACACCAGGTGTCAGAGCACCAGATTCATTCTGTGTAGTTCCCAGTGGCAGCTCTCAGTAAGGGGCCACTGGTTGAAAAGAATAGACAGGGGGCTAGAGAATTAGCTCAGTGGTACAGCTGTGCGTACTGTGCGCGGCACCTTGGTTTAACCACCAGTGGAAGAACAAAAAGAATAGAAAAGGGGCAGGTAGAGCAAATTTTATTTTTATACTAAAAGAAGTAAAGAGAGAATGCCTTAATAAAGTTCAAGTCCAGAAAGAGCTGGTAAAGCTCTTTGTGGGTTGTGTTAAAGACTCATGAGACCTTGTGCCCCTAGCATAACAAAAAGAAATGTAATGTTCAGTGGCCCTCTGATACATTCCAAATATTGGTGACAATCTATGTGAAAGTAGCCACACACACATTCACCCAGGACTCCTGGGTTATTCAGGCACAAGGGTTTGTGTGTTTAACGTGCTCCTAGGATCCTGGGATGAACAGCCATATTCGGAAATCACATAACTACATTATTTTGAATATTCATTTCCAAATGCTTACAAAAGATGCTAGTATTGGCCAAATGACCTAGTGACATATTGGATGTGGTTAAGATTAAATTTACATTTATTCATTTGTCATTAATTTATAGGAACATTCTAAAATGCGACCTACTCCAGATTTTGGAAGCATTAAGAAACAAAACAAACACTAGTTTGCTGATTGTCTTGTTATTCCATTAGATTAACTGGGAACATGCTGTTTGTCAGTTGTCATGGAAGTCCCAGTGTCAAACATAATACTCCCTTACCATCCTGCAGAAAGCACCGGTGTTTCTAGGTCTGAGATAGGGATTTTCCAATAGGGAGTAAAGGACTCTTTGTCCAAAAATCCAACTGCACTGTTGTATGGGCACTTATTTAAAAAACATTAGAAAGAAAATTGCTTACGATTAAAAGTTTCATAAGGCACAAACATCGTTTAGTCAATGCATGCATACGTCAATAACACTCGGAAATAATTTATGCACTAGGTACCAACTTCCAGATTCCAGTTCCCCTGTGTATACCAGGGCCTTGCAGAATAATTTTCTGCCTTTGAGCTAGAATTGCTAAACTGAAAAAGCAGGGATGAGGGCAGAGTTTTCTGTAGGTGAGTTTGTAGGCCTGTTTCCAATAGATCACTCTTAAAGGTGCTAACGAAGAAATTTAAAAATCATACAGTTACGAAACAAGATTGTAGAAGTCAGCCTGTCTTTTAGAAATGACTGAATGAAGGTCCAGAGGAAAATCACTTAACCAAAGCCTTCCTCTTAGGATAGAATTTGGACTAGAATCTGAGCCCATGGGAGGAGGAAATCCAAGAGGAGCAACTCTGGCAGATGTAACTCTAAGAAGAGTAGCACCATTTAAACTGAGGTGGGCAGTGCTGATGGAAGACATCGGGAAGTGCAGCCTGTGCTGAGGATCAGAAGTGGATGGTCATTTGCCCCACGTGTAGAAAACACGTCATGGACAATAGTGTGTGGAATCTGACTGTGGTGAACCCCAAACAAAAGAAGAACCGGAAGCCCAATTCTGGTTACAGGGGTGGAAATTTAATCTGGTATCATATCCCTGAAATAGCACTTACTGAGATGCTGTGAAATATCACAAGTAGAACCTAAAGAACAGGGCATGGAATTGAGTGTACAATACTGGGGAAAAAAAGAGAAATTTAGATGTGTAGACACCTAATAGAAACCACTGGCGTTCCCCTCTCCCATCACAGTGCTATGAAACCATTGTCACTAAAATAGTTTAAAATCATAGGATGATTTTAGAGTTAGGATAACTGTTGAAAGAATCCTCCAATAAACTAGTGTCTAGAATCAGCATATTACTGGGATACAGCTTCATCAATGTTTATAGCAGCTCAATTTACTATAGCTAGATTATGGAACCAACCCAGATGCCCCTCACTTGTCGAGTGGATTCAAAAACTTTGGTACATATATACAATGAAATACTACTTGGCTATAAGAGATAATGATATTATGGCTTTTGCAGCCAAATGGATGCAAAATTATGCAGCCAAAATTATGCTGAGCAAAGTATCCCAATCTCAGAGACTCAAGGGCTGAATGTTTTCTCTCATTTGTGGAAGCTAGAATACAACCGAAAACAGTATGATAGATGGCTAAGCTAATAATAACCTCAACATGTATGAATTTTTACACAAACAGGGGGAAACTTGCCTAGAATACCTAGAGATGAGACGTAGGGAGGGAGGCAGGAGTGGGGAGGGATTAGGAAGGATATCAAGGAGACTGGAGGGAGGGAGTATGGGGGAATCAACTCAGAAGGAGATCTCCGACTCCGGGAGAAGCCCATTTAACACAGGGGTTCAATTGGGGGAAACATGGAACCATGGGGAACCCAAGGGGGGAGACCATGGAATGCTATCAGCCTTGGCTAACTATGTGAATATACATTTGTTCTTGATTGTTTGACAATGATTCCCCCTTAATTGTAAGTCCATATTCATTAATAAAAAAAAAAGGACATTAGGATTTTGGTCCATTGATTAAACTAGAAAACAACCAGGTGCTGTAAAACTTAATAGAATGTTATAAATCTAAAATCAACTGTCACACACTCATTTTGAATAGGAGTGTGAGTCATAGTTAAGTTGGGTAAATGTTGAGTAATGGGATTTGAACCTGCATCCTTGCACATGCCAGGCAATCGCTGGCACCACTAAGCTACCGATCCAGCCCTGAACAGTTGTTTAAATAGTTAAATGGAATCCTTGGCCAAAAGTAAGAACTGGTATATGACATAAACTATAGCATCTTGATAGAAGGAACTTAATAAAATATAGTTTTTTGTATCATAAAAATTTTAGTACGAATGACGATTTGTGAATAGGAAACAGCATATGCTGTAATTGTGTAGAGTTCCTATCAAAAGTGATGGAACAGTGGAATTTTTTTTAGTGAAAGTCATCTAAATAATGGAATTAGGAAATAGATCAGAGAGCGCTTAACTGAAACAACAAAATTAACCCTCAAATTTCAAATTAGTTTGGGGAAGTTGCAAAAAAAAAAAAAACTGGTAAGATTTAGACTATGGTTTTTGTGTGAGATAAACAGTGACTTCCAAAACCAGGAAAAAAGTCTGTGTGCATTCTCAGTCTTGCCAAGAGAAACTCTCCCTCCCTGTCTTCAGTAGCACCACACACAGCGAGCCCTCATGCAGACCCCACTGTGAAAACCCTGTGCAGTTTGGACATGAGTAAAGACATTCTCTTTTTTAAAATGTGTCTCTGAATCACAGACACCTTGATGCACCGCGTTTTAAAATTACCCTTCACATGCTTCTCTCACTTGCCTCTATCTTGATTTGGGGTCTCCAGCAGCAGATCTGAGTGTAAATCATTTACAGGGGAAGCGACTCCGGGAGATTCTAGTAGGGGCATGGGCAAGTGAGACGGAGAAGGGAAGGAAACCAATAAAGGGTGCGTTATCACGACCTACTTACCTCTGAACACCACTGCCACTCAATCCCACAGGGAACTTTAGTGGAGAACCCATCTTTGACTTATTCTAAAAGTGGAGCAGAGAAGTGGGGGTGCTTTTCCACCAACTCCTCACCTGTCATTCATTGAGAATTGCTCATGGAAGCATGACTTTCCAGCACTTCCGACTTACCCTGTAAGGCCCAACATGCTCCAATAGCGAGAAAAAAGCCCTAGAGCAGAGGATCCCAGAGTTTGCTGAATTCAGTCTCAAGTGAGTAGTGGTAAAATACCAAGCAGCATCTATGGCTACAGCATCTTCCGAGTCAGCCCCTTTCATAGAAGACAAAGGGTAAACCCCGACGCACAGTCTCTCTGCTTGCTTTTCCCTGTGCGCATTTGCCAAGAGAGTCCGTCTTACTGCTCATCACTCCACTTCTGGTCTCTGCACCATTTTTAGTCTACATTTCACATGCATTCATCTTCCCCAAATCCTGGTTCCACATTCCTGACTATAGATAGCATAAATCCACTTATGTATCTCAGTGTCAACCTTCAAAATTTCAAATGCTTTCTCATTCGTATAAAAAAACTTCATTGCCTGGGTAGTGGAGACAAGGTAAAACAGAAACTAGTTTTGCCTTCACGGATTCCAAAGTCTGAAGACAAATACAGGGATATAGATAGGCAAATGAACAGGAGGCAATTCCAGAGCGAAAAGCTCTGGGATGTGGGGCAGTCCACAGTGCTATGGAAAGAGGCAGAGGGGCACGTGACCTGGGCTTGAGGAGTCAGAGATGATTCTTGGGTGAACTGAGGCCGAGAGTGAGACCAAAAAAGATAAAAAGAGATTAATCATCACTGCCAAGGCCATGTTCCCAAGACTGAGCGCAGTAAGTTCCCAACTGATATTTGTCAGATGCACAAAGGAGGAGAAAAAACGCATTGGACAGATATAAAAAATAGGAGAGGCAAAGTTTTGAGAGAAAGTACTTTGCATTAGGGCAAATGGAAATCACCTCGTATGGATAGGAAAGGGGAGAATCGCCATCCGAGATGAACGACACTAATGGTAAAGCAGAACTCTCCTTTTCAACAGATAGAAACGTGATTGCAAATTTTTAGCAGCCACTGTGTGCTCCCTTCCAGCCCCAATAACATTTAGCACAGTCCATTAGTAAAAAGCACTAATTTAGTCTTGGAGAGAAAAGAAGAATCCCAGAGCATGGGAGCTCTGATTTGAAACCTGAGAGATGAGTTCAAAAGAAAGATGGTGGTTATACTGTCAGAAAGAAAGTGAAAGGGTATAACCTGCAGAAGGTAAAAGTTTGTTCAGGGACGAAAGCTCAGAGACTTGGTAAACCCAGGAGGCAATGCAAGCAACATAGTTGTTTGGAGAGGAAGATGAGAGTTAGAAGCTGTAGGACTTGATCCTCACTCTCAAGGATCACGTTAAGATATTGGGGTTTTACTGGTGGATAATGAGAAGCCAAAGGATTTTCTATGAAGTGATGAGATGGGTGGAAGGAAAAGGTGATGGTGAGAAATTCAATCTGACCTGTCACTTTCAAGGTTAAAGCATGTGACCCCATATTCCAAGGCCTAATATTTGACTTTACAGTTTCAGAAGCTGGCTTCCACCAGCACAAGGATCACTGATGACTTCTAGTGGAGACTCACACCAACAGAGTTTCCAAGGAGCCATTCTTACAAATTGTATGAATTTTCCAAAGACCAGTATATTCCTGCATCCTACATGGAGCTTCTCCTCCCTTCTCTGTATCAGGTCTAGACAGCAGAAAGTCACTTCTTAAGTTAAAATCAGAGAAAAGAGACAAGGAAATTGTATGAAGGATATTTGACTCAAGTCTGTGGCTCTCAACCCTGAGTGTGGGTTAGAATCACTCAGGGAACCCTTGTCAGATGAATGAATCAGAATCTCTGGGAGTGAGCTCTGGTTTGTTATCTAAACCTCTCACAGGAGCTAACGTGCAGGCCTGCTGGGGAGCCGAAGTTCACGTCCCTCCAAACTCAGCACCTGTCTTGCTAGACAAGAATGAACATTCATACTGCCAACTTTCTTATCTCTGACCCCAGGTCTTCTGCTACAAACTTCCTCTGTTCTGTTGAAATATACTTTCTTTTTCATCGTAAAGCATTTCAAGTATGCAGAAAAATAGCAAGGATCATGAATATCTGTGAACCCAAACTTTTCCATATCTCAGCATTTTGAATGTTTCAACTTTTTGTGATAAAATAAGATGCAAACTCTTATATGCAATCCAATTTTTCCCCTTCTCTTCTTAAATGGAAGTACTATCCTTCAAGTTGTATTTATTTCTTTTATGCATGTTTTATCTTTTTACCAAATCTGGATGCAAAAGCAGTACTGTTTTGCATCCTTATAATTTTTATATAAATGTCATTCTCCATGTATCCTATAGTTTTCCATCTGTGCTCAAGAGAATGTTTCAAAGAATTATCTATGTTGATGATACACAGATTTAATTCAACCATTTTCAGTGATGCATAATTTATATAAATTTGTATAAATGTCACTTTCATGCTAGAGTTTCTTCTGGGCATGTACTTAGAAGTGGAATTATTGGATCAACACAAGCGTACATCTTTAACTTTACTAGATATGGCCAAATTATCTTCCAAAATAGTTCTACTTTAGTTTCCCACCATCAGGGTGTGAAAGCTTTCTTTCACACCCTGCTCCACAGTTGGTATTGTCAGACTTTAACTTATTGCCAATGAGATGAGTGTGAAATAATATTGGTTTAAGTAGCAGCTCCTTGACTTCAGTGATTTTAAACATCTGTTCATACATTTATCAGATTTATGCAGTTTTTGTTTGCCATGAAACAAGACTTATGAGAGATTTTTTTTAACAAGCATCACATTGTTTAGCCAGCATAGAATACATTTATAATATTCTTCAGGGGAAAGACTTCAAAAATATATTTATGAATGGAGATGTAGAATAAATACCCATTGGATGGTGAATTATTACAAATTACATACAATGATGTGAAGAAAATGTAAAGTGTATTGTTACATAAAAGGAGAGAGTGGAAAGATGTAGGCAATTAAACACCTTAAGAAAGAGGGGAATTGGGCCGAACAGTGGGAATTAAGGAAAAAGGTTTCTCTGTCTCAACAGTAAATGAGAGATTTTTCCTTGTTTTTATGGATCTCCCAATCTATCTATCAGAAAAGTTATGCCACATAAAGGACCAGATGAATAAGAGATTTGCACTGTCCCCTGACACTTCATGGCTGCTTCCCAAAAAGGAAATGGGTTTTTCAATGATATTGAAATGTTGGGAGTTTAGAATGTTTGGAATCATTTTTTGATACACAGAGGCTGGAGGCCTACAACTAACTTTTAGGATCATTTAATTCCACTAAAATAAGATTTTTATTCACTTTATTCAGCAATTGCAACAGTTCTGGCCCATACCATGTATTCAAGAAATACGCGTTGAATGAATGAGTGAAAAATGAAATAGCTGTAAAGATATCATTGCCCAACTGGGTACGGTAGCACACACTGTAATCCCAGCAGCTCAGGAGGCTGAGGCAGGGGGATCACAACTTTAAAGTCAGCCTCATCAATTTAACAAGGCCCTAAGCAACTTAGCAAGACTCTGTCTCAAAATAAAAAAATAAAATGGACCGGGGATGTGGCTCAGTGGTAAAGCACTGCTGTGTTCAATCCCTGGTTCGAAGAAAAAGATGTCATTGCCCTTACCTGTGATTTTTTTCAAAAGCAAATCCTATCAGTGTCAGAACCCATGGGAACAGCGTTTTTATATGGCAACAGAAGTATACAGCCTATGATGGTAGAGTGGGCCTGCTCTCTTGGAACCTTGGTTTTTAAATATCTGAGGAGGTCTTCAAGCATCAGAAAATCAAAGAGGAGCACAGGATAACCTGAGTCATACTGGCATGAAAGTGGAATTTCTAGGTAGGTGTTTCTCAAACTCAAAGGCTTGCTACAGTGGTGATTGCTATAACATCAAAGAAACTGTTAGCTTAGCTTTTCTCTACCCCAGATGGCTACAGATGCCACTGCGATCTGTTCATTCCATAAACATTGTAACAAAAACATTAAGCTCCTTAGCGATCACTGGGAATTCTACAAGACTCTCTGTAACATGTTAAAGCTGTTAGAAATAGTTAATAAAGCAGCAAACCCAGAACACTGGGGCAAGGAAAAGGAGCAAAAACGAATTAGTCATGAAAAGAGTCATTGCGCTGGGAAGAGACAGAACCCAGCTTTGTCCGCTGAAACTAGAAAAGGACTTCAGATTCACTGGAAGCATCCATATTTTTCCAAACAGACTTCAGTAAACAGCTGTAGAAGGATCATGATGATTTACTGACAACTGGATGGATTTTTAACAGTTGAAGGTATCGTAAGCTAAAAGAAGAGAGTGATGCAAAGCGAGAATCATTAGGAATGACTGCAGCAGAAGAGAGAAAGAAGCAACCACAAAAACCTTTTGCTGTGGTCTGAAGCAGAGCAGCTTTCCTCTGCCCAAAAGCGAATGTGGAAACCAAAGTTCAGTCTAAGAGGGCTTCCCAGCAAAGGCTCTTCCTGCCTGGCAGGGGCCCTGCTGGAGAAGCCGCTGGCCAAGTGCTGCAGAGCACACCAATGGACCTTCACCACCGCTGCCAGGGCTTCCACATCGCCAGTCCAAGAAGTGTCTTGGACAACAAAGGATCCTCAGAGAAAGCTGTGTGTCTCCACTTCAAGCAAGTCCACATCTTACTACTTATGCTGTAGCTCAACAACGAAGAGTTCTGGGGAAGTAACGGTTAGACCTGTGATGGGGAAGGTAGTTTTAATTTATGATGGCCAAAAACATCCACGACATTAAAAGATAAATTGCTACTAAAAAGAGTGGGCAGCATCCTCAGAATGCAGTGGTTCGTCGGTATTTTCATGCATTATTTAACTTAAAGAATGAACCACTTTCTGAAATTTCTGAAGGAAGGGCTTCACTTCCTTTGATTTGCTTTACATTGACACGAACTTGAAATGGCCAGTGAATCATATGTGGCTGGCAAGAATATACAGACTTTCTGGAGATTCATAGTTAGAGAGGGCGGTAGATTGCCTACATGTCCTATCTGCTTAACAGCTGTTCTCATAACAACTGGAAGCAAAAGTGAGGTTGAACAAGTGTGAGTGCTTCAGTAGTCTGACTCCTTATTGTCTGATGATAAGTTACTGAACCTTAGTGAATTTTGACCTTTTCATCTATTTGCTAATAATTACTATCGCTGATCTACTTTTACATATAAAATCTGATAGAAATGTGTGTGTGTGTGTAAAACCTGGTTATACATAAATAAATATGATTTATATAATTTTATATTTCTATAAAATTAGTGTAATCTCAAATTGTTTTTTGTTACCCAGTGATTTAGCATATTTAAAAAGGGATCTTTGGAACTGTTTATAAAATGTTTTATTACCTTTATTATTGCTTTTGTTCTTATTGCTTTTGGGTTTAGAGAAAGAGCTTTTATTTGGATCTTTCAATCCTATGAATTCTAACGTGCATGCTCACTTGGAACTCTCAAACATTAAAATTGCTTTAGTAAGTTTACCAGCTTTTAAATGTTTATTGCTATTCCTGTAATAAACAAACAGTTTTTCACTGGGTTAATTATACAATTTTTCCATTTTTGTTATGAATTTTATAGCTTATTTTGATGAAAGCATAGACTATCTCACCAGATTGCTCTGTTCTTATTTAGTGTTGAGAAATAATCTTTCCAGTTTCTCTTAATTCACAAACTGAATTCCAACTTATAAAAATCATTTTTCTTCCCATTACAATACCAAATTTTTCTTTTAAAAACTCCTTTTAAAAATCACACTTTGTTCTTCTTCATGTATATATGCGTCAAGTAACTACAGAAATCTGTATAACTTGTCACTGTCTTTACTGGGTCTTCAAATCTCCAGTGAAAAACTTGTTTTAGAAAATTCTTCATTTCTGGGTAACTTAGAGAAAGTAAGTTCTCTGTAATTCAATTATGTTTGAAGTGTTTGGATTTATTTTCTCTCATCTGTAATCTAGTTTATTAAAGTTATTTAAAAGTGATAAGGAAAATAAACTAAAATATTTCTCATGCTGAGAAAAAATGTAAATAAAGATGAGAAATCACTACTGTCTTCCAGAAGTCAAAGATCTTTATTTTTTAAACAACAACAACAAAAAAAATGGATAAGCCCTAAGTTAGAGTAACAAAGGAACTATTAAGAAAGGGTGACATTTGGAAGGAGTGTAGGACCCTCTCTCCCTCTACTTCCTGGTCTCTCACTGCTCTTATACCTCAGAAGGAAGAGATGGGATGCCACAATGCCGTCAATCAGTCTCCGGTGGCATGAGGGGTGACATGCATTCAGCTATTCCACACCCCTGAAAACTGAATGGTTGAGTCTTTCTTTCAGTACCCCATAAACACAGGATCTGAAATAGGTTAAATATGGTAAAATATGATGTGAAAAAATCCATGAGTTTTGCAAAAAGACAAGTCCAAATGGCAGGAATATTTCTTTCTACCTTGACCTTGAGGGAAAGCAGAAAACAGAAAAGGTAATGAAATTCCTGCAAAGAGGTAGTCAGGGGGGAAAACAAAAAACCAATAAATGTCCATGTTCCCCATCCTCCAGACCAGCCCACACCATTGTCACCACCAGCACCACCATCTGCTCCTCCAGGTTCTGAGCAGCAAGTAGATGTGTAACCATTTTCATGGACAGTTCATGATTAGCATCACATGACAGAAGTATGAGGTAACTTCCTATAGCCATGCTGGTTCAAGCAGGCCACTCACTCAGATAAAGACACCGGGTTTGGAGGGCGGGTAACTGAGCCAGGATCCAGACACAGACTCTACTCATTCTGATACTACTTTAATTCTGCTTTCCAAAACAGAAAGAACATTCTTCATTACATGACTCCTGAATGAACTTCATTTCACTGCTGCGGGATCAGCATTCTACACTCCTCAAGCCAGCATGGAAACCCCCTAAATTCAGCAGTTCCTCTTCTGCTCTTTAGGTTAAATGTGCAGAACAATTTTCCAGAAAATCTCTAGTAGCTGATTTTGCTGTTTATATATAAACTTTAAGTTGTATGCATTCCAAGTGATGTGTTTAATTAAATTGTAAAACACTACACAGCTGTTTTTAAACTCCATCTTAACGTCATGACAGAAACCATACTCCAAAATATTTACCTTGGGGGAAAAAAGTAGGTCTCATGGAGAATGATTTTCTTCTCTTGAAGCCATCTGTGTGCTGTCTGTCATGCCTCTACAGCCACCAATCATGAGATCTTGGCAATATCTCTGCAGGTTCAGGCCTCAGTCCCCATCAGAACTGAAAACCATGATTAGCAGGTATGTTTGCACCATTTGTACAATGGCAACTGCTTTCTGCTGGAGCAAGAAGCCCATCCACAACCTGTGGTCTGGAGGTAATCTGAACACGAACGTGACTTTGCAGTAAGGAAGGGGGCCTGGTAAAAAAGAAATAACTGAAGATGACTTGCTATCAATCTCTCATAACTCATCAGAAACTAGGAAGTTTCCAAAGTCATCATAGTAGTAGACAGTATCTTTGAATAAACCCAGACCAGAAGCACTTTGCTAGGGACTTCCGTGTTAGTTCACCTGGCAAACTCAGCAGGTCCTCTTGCTCCATCTGCAGTAATGATCTCTTGTACATTTCTAACATTACTATTACTTTTTCTTTTAAAGAGAGGACAGTGAAAGAAAGAGAGAGAAATAGAGAATCAATTTTTATTGAGTTTTTCACGTGGCTTTTGTTGCTCTGACACTTAGTTGTGTAAGTGAGTGCTGGGGTTTGAACTTGCGTACTTGCACATGCCGGGCAAGTGCATAACCGCCAAGCCACCGCTCCCATTACTTTACTTTTAATTTCACCCTTCTCTCTGATCTTGATCGTTCTCTTTTGTCATTTGTCCAGGTAATTAGACTTTCTAAGGAATCTAACTTGACTTTTAGTTTTTTCTAATTTTGACCCTTATTTTAATGTCTCTTCCCTTCTACTTTCTTTGCATGTCTTCTCACTTATTGAGGTAGGTGCTTTTCAGACTTTCTTCTCTATAGATCCATGTAAGACTTTGGATCTCCTTCTCAAACCTGCCTTAGTACATCCCATAAATTTTAGTATGTGGTGTCCCCCTTACGGCTCAGTTTGAAATACATACTAACATATGTTCCTTTCAATTGTGATTTTTCCCCCTTGGCCCATGTGTTATTTAGATATATCTACCTTAATGTTCAAATATACAGATTTTTAAAGTTATCTTTTACACAATGATTTCTCACTTAATAGCAGTGAGATCAGAGAACATATTCTGCATGCTTTAAATTTTGAATTTTTTTATCTTTATTTTATGATCTGGTCTGTGGTCAATTTTTGTAAGGTAGCTCTTGTATTCCTGAAAAAAAAAAAAGGTGTATCCTACATTTGTCTGGTTCAAGGCCCAAGGTACAGTGCCTTGTCTGTTAATCAGGTTGTACAAATTTTCATTATATTTGATAATTTTCTGTGTATTTTTTCTATCAATTATTGACAGATTAATTAATTATCTGCGAATTTGAATCTGTATCTGAAATGTGAATTGATCATTTTCTTCTTGTAGTTTCTTTCAAACTTGCCTTAAATTATTTGAATCTATATTATATGCAAATAAATGTAAAATAATTATATCACCTGAGAGAATTGTTCCTTTATTATTGTGATCGCCAGTAATGTTTTCTGCCTTAATTCTATTTTATGAACAGCTGATCTAACTACCCTACATTTCTTTTACTAGTATTTACATGATATACTTTTTACATTATTTTCACACTTTCTGAATCATTAGATTTAGAATTGCTTTATTGAGCTATAATTTCCATAACATACAAATCATGCACTTAAGTCATACAATTCAATAATTTTTAGTATGTTTACAAATATGTTCAACAACCCTGTCAATTTAGAACATTTTCATGACCTCAAGAAGAAATACCATGCCCTTCAGTATCACCCTCCTATCCCACCCCCAACATCATTTGCCCCTACGCAGCTAAGCAACCACTAACTTATTTTCAATCTGCATAGATTTTCCTATGGTGGACTTTCATAGAATGGAATCATGTAATATATGAACTCTGTGTCTGATTTCTTATTCCTAGCATGTTTTCAAGGTTCATCTAGGCTATAATATATATCAGTGCCTTTTATGCCAGAATAATCCCCCATTACCTAACGATAGCACAATTCGTTCATCCACCATCAGCTGATGAACATTTGGACTATTTCTACCTTGTGGGTTTTAATGCTGCTGTAAACATTCATGTTCAAGAATGTAGGAGTGGGATGGCTGGTGAGGAACTACCAGATTGTTTTCTGAAACACTTGCATCATCTTCCCACCTGCAGAAATCAGAAGATTTCTGATTTCTCCACATCCTCAGCAACATTTTTTATTACATGATCATTTTATTCTAGTCATAGCTCATCCTAGTGAGCCTTGATTTCTGTTCCTAGTGCGCCCAGTATCTGAAAGAATGAAATTTCAAATTCTCCTTTCTTTATTGTTTCACCCACATAATTATTGGAACTTCTAGATTGGTAGACAGATCCAGATACACGCATATACATTCCAGCACTTGGAGCTGTTTTCAGTGGAATCATTTGTCCAGTTAATATTACTGAACAGAGATTTCTGTTCTTTTGTTCATTTTTATTGCTATCTAGGAGTTCTTTTATGTCCTACTTAACCATCTCCTTTCTGGTTAGATATGTTGCAAATGTCTTAGTTTCTATGGTTTAACACATTTGATAGCATGCTTTAATTAATGAAGCCCTTAATTGTAATGCAGTCAAATTCATCAATTTTCCTCTATTGTCTTCATTTTTATGTCCATTATAAGAAACACTGCCTTATCCTAATTTTACAAAAATACTGCTTTGTACTTTTTCTTCTGTCTCACATTCTTACTTTTAGTATTTAAGCCTTTATTTATTGGCATTAGATTTAGTGTGTGTAAGGTCAGGGTCCAACTTCATTATTTCATCACATGTAACTAATTGTGCCCAAAGTACTTATTGAATACTCCCATCCTTCTCTAATGAAATTTGCTGTCACTGATGTCATGTAAGTGGTTTCTGGGTATGAGGTCTTTCTTTCTCTTTAATCATCTATCTATTCACCAACACCACACTATGTTAAATATTAAGAATGTATAATATCTTGATACCTAATAGAAAAAGTACGTTTCACTCTTGTCCTTTTGCTCTTCCCTACATATTTCAGAAAAATACTGTCTGCTTCCTCGAAAAATGTTGTAAATTTAACTAAATTGCGTTGATGGTATAGATCAATTTGTAGAGAACTGATATATTTTATTGTCAAGTCTTCCTATTCATAAATGTGCTTAGGTATCCACCTACTTATGTCATATTTCATTTCTCTGAATAACATTTAGTGTTTTTCTTCTTAAAGATTTTTCATATATTTTGATTTATTCTTACTGTGTATTTTTAGTACACATTTCATCATCTTCAGATTTAAGATAAACCCAGTTGAAAATAGAATACTTTTAACATTTTAACTTAATGAAAATATTTGCTATAGGTTTTCTGTGAATAATTTTGTCAGGTTAAGTGAGCTCCTTTATATTTCTATTTAATTAAGAGGGTATTTTTGACCTATTAACTTTCACTAAGTACTTGGATTGTGAGTTTATCTTTGTGGTTATTTTTAATCTGTAAAAAATCTTTCCGCCTCCAAGGATGCTTCTTTAATTAGGAATGTCTTCTTCAGTCAGAGAACTGCAATTGCCCCTTCCAGGTTACTCAGTTTAATTCAAGAATTTTAGGTTAAATCACCTCCCTTGATAAGCTCAATCTTTTGATTGTGGTAGAAATCGACATCTGCTGTAGGACCACCTCTTTCTGCATACACCTATTTATCACAGCCCCAATTTCAATTCCATTTAGGTTTCTGTTTTGTTTTATTTTTTTTAATTCTTCCCATTGTCACTAACTCTTGTGTATTCTGGATTTTATTTGTTATAAATAGCAACTAAATTCTTTTAATCCATATATAATGTCTTTTGTATAGTACAAGATTATAACCTTGTGCAGAACCCCTGTTACCCACATTAAATTTGTGTGTTTATTCATTTAAAAATTATTCTGAGTATCTATCATATGCCAGGCAATGTTCTTTGAACAAGAAGGTCTGGAAACAGAAAAACCAGAAAGAGAAAATGTTTTGCTTTTATAAGTCTTCTGTTACAAGGACAGACAAATACAAACAAGATCAATGAAAAATATACAGCATGTTCAATAAAGCTAAGAAAATTAGATCAAAGAAGTGGGTATGAATGGAAAAGAAGGTGAAAAATGTAAGAGAATAATTCAGGAAGATTTCACTGAGAAGTTGTCTTAGAGTGAAGTCTGGAAAGAAATGAGAAAGCGGACCCTTGGGGGACCCAGCTTTCTGGGCAGAGCAAACAAACCCTCTGAGAGCAAAGGACAGCCGGAAACATATGGGCAGAACAGGGAAAAGAGTGGGAAGTAATAGAAGATGAACTCAGAGAAGTTGAAGGGAAATAAATCACACTGGAACAAGAAACTGTCAAGACATTGATTTCTACTGTGAAGACAGGAAATTATTGCAGCACTCTGAGCAGAAAAGAATGAATTTATTTTTCTGACAAATGTTTAAACAAGATCATGGTAAGATACTAAAATTCAGCATACTTACCTGCAGAGAATTTCAGTGTCGGTATAGGTGAGAAGTGTTGAATTGCAAAAGAATATATTTGGGAAATCCAGGAAGGAACACAAGAATAAGCAACAAATGCATCATGAATCTAACTGCAAAATAAATGAAACAACAGAAGTTCAAGAAGAAAATATGGATAATTCATTATATAATCTAGGCATAGATAAAGCCTTCCTAATTACGCCTCATAGTCCAGGTCCAATTAAAGAAAAGATTGATCAACTTGACTACATAAAAATAGAAAACATTTATAAGACAAAATAACATCCCACACAAAGTCAAAAGACAGCTGGCAGAGTAGGAGTAAATATCTATAATATACCTCACAGATAAAGAACTAACAATCCTAACATACATGAAGAACTCTTGATAAGTGTCTTATAAATGACAGAAAAAGAAGAAAATCCAGAGAATCCAGAAAATAATAAAAAGAATAAAATCACTATTAAACCTATGAAGGCATGTACAAGCTTTCTTAGAATAAGAGTAATGCCAATTCAAATACACTGAGATACAACCTCTCACTTATTAGACTGGACAAAATTTAAGTCCATGATCACACACATTAGATTAGTGAGACTCTGGGGAAACATGCGCAATCATTCATTTCTAGTAGGAATGGAAATTGGTGCATCTTATTGAGGGAATTTGGCATTATCTAACAAAACTACTGTGCCAATCAGCTTTTCATTGCTGTGACCAAAATAATACCTGAACACTCTCCCCTCTGGGAAAAAAAAAACTTAGACGAGAAAAAGTTTCTTTTGAGCTCATGGCTTCAGAGTTTCAGTCCACAATCAGCCAGCTCCATTGCTCTGGGTCATAGATAAGGCAGAGCATCATGACAGGAGGGCTTTTTGGAGGAAAGCTATTCTCTTTAGCTCCTGGTGGTGAGGAAGAAGAGAGAAAGAATAGGAAGAGTCAGGGACACAAGATATAATCCCCAAGGCTATGTCTCCAGTGACCCACCTCCTCCAGTCATGCCTACCAGCCTACAGCCACCATCCATATAGTAGTTCCTTCACATTATTAATCCATCAAGTGAATTAATCCACTGATTAGAGTACAGATCTCACAATCCAATATTTCCCCTCTGAATAGTCCTGCATTGTCACTTGAGTTTGGGGATGCACTTCATATTCAAACCATAACAATCATATAAGTGTTTACCATTTGACCAAGCAATCTTACTTTTAATAATCTGAACTGAAGGTGCAATTTCACCAATAAAAAAATAAACATTTCCAAGCTTATTCTTTAAAGCATTAAAAACTACCTGTCCACACATAGGGAAATGGCTGAATGAACCTATGGTATATCCATACAATGAAGTACCATTGGTACTTCAAAATGAGTGAGGAGTATCTTTGAATGTATGTGGAGCATGTTCCAGCATGCTTGTTAGGTGAAAAAAAGCAAAGTGAAAAAGAATATTTACAGCATATTTTCTTTTATGCAATAAAGGAGAAATAAGAGCAGAGATGTGTAAGTGCTTTTTTGGGTAAAACAAAGACAGAAACAATAAATTACTAAAATAGGATACCTATAGTGTATGAGTGGGAATAGACATAATGGGAGAAATCACACTTTTCTGTTCATATTTTTTATATAAAATTCAGACATTTGGAATTATTTTAAAGCTTAACCTACGTAAAAACATTAAAATGAGTTAAAAACTAACGTGGAACACAAAGACAAATTAATCTAATAATATATCAAATGAATAAGATATACACACTAAAGAGGTGATAATTTAAGTAACTTCTGAACACAATAATGTGGGTTTTATACTTTCAGGCTATAAACAAAATAAAACTTTTAAAACTGACATGCTTAATTTCCACCATGGTACTGAGTTATCATTCTAAAACTTCTTTCTCTGTATTTTAGGATGGAGCAAATAAGCACTGTCTTGTGGAACTAGGTGTCTCATTGTTGGAGAAGGGAATTATTCATATGGAAAGAGGAAAGGAGAGAATAAAATTTACAGCAATGGATGGAATTGGAAGTTAGTATGAATTCATGACTTAGATACACATGCCAATAGAAGGAGGTTTAAGTAGGCATAGGAATGGAGGTACATTAGCATCTTTCCTTGTTCTGTCTACTGAGAGGGTAAAGAAGCAATGATGTTTGCAACAGTAATGAACATACTTAGCATCCAGAACTTGGTTTCTAAATACCAAAAAGAACTGTCCTTTCTCCAAGAAATGGCAGGGCTCAGGGCTGGGTCTAGAAAAGCACAAGGTGTATCTGGGGCACCTTGTTTTGCAAAAAAAAAAAAAAGAAAAGAAAAAAAAAAGAAGTAATATAAGAATCACAAGAACAGGTTAAAATGACACAAGAACTGCTTTGAAGGTTCCCACTGGCCAAAACAGGGACAAACAGCATCAAAACAGTGGTAGTAATGGATTATGACCAGTTGAATAAGTAGATAAAATTCCTATATATAGAGACACCAAGTCCATAATGATACAGATAAGTGAATTAATAAATACACAAACAAGAAGAGAAAACTAATGAATATAAAAGTAATGACTGATTTAGAAAGACCATTTGGTGACAATATAACAGCAGTCATCAATTTGGGAAAGAACTATTAATGGATTCTAAATTGACGGATAAAAATTTGAATAGTCAACATACTTTAAAGCATATTCCTATAAAATACTTACTAATCACAAGGGAAGATTAGTAACTTTACACAATAGAAACCAGGCAGACACCACTTTAACTAAATGATCAAAGTTACCACCACTATTAATAGAACCACCAGATAACATGTATCTCCTGACAAGGACACAGTATTCTTTCTCTGGTGTGCATGACCTGGATCCAGTCATAAAGAAAGGATAGACAAACAAAAATCAAGTTGTGCAGCCAGCCTCCAGGATGGTACCCAATGATCCTGCCTCCTGGTATTACCATCAGTGAATAATGCCTTCCTACACTAAGTAGGGCTGACCTGTGTAATCAATAGGATATTCTGGACATCATATAAAGTGACTTTTGAGGATAGCTCATAAAAGATGTAGCTCCTTCTTTTCCTGATTTGGGAGAAGCTACCTGCCAAGTCCTTAGAACACTCAGCACTTGTGCAATCCAACAGCAAGGTCCTGGTGGTGAAGAAATGAGGCATCCAGCCAAGGGCCATGTGAGTGAGCCATCTTCCCTGTGGCCCCTTCAGTACCAGCCAGCTCTTCAGATGGCTATAGCTTCCGATGAAATGTTGGCTGCAATACTATGAGAGACCCCAAGCCTAACATAGTTTGCTCTCCAATTCCTGACCACAGACTGGGAGGTAGCAAGTTTTTCCTCTGACTTTAAGCCACTTAATTTAGGGTAATTTGTTATTACACAATAAACACCTAATATAAAACTCATTCTACAAAAATACCATGTACTCTTTAAAGATGTCAAGGTCATAAAGGAGAAACAGACTGAAGGCTCTTAAAGATAAAAATTGAAAGAAAGACATGATAATCAAATGCAAGGTATGATTCTAGAATGATCCTGGACTAGGAAAAAAGAAGTTATTTTTATTCTGCTGATATTTCGCTGTAACAAAGATAATTGAGATGATTGTCAGAGTTTGAATGCAGTCAGTAGATTACAAAATAGTATTGCATCAATGTTAATTTCTTGTTTTGGATAACCACTGTAAATATGGGGGAAAGTTCTTATTTTCAGGAAATACACACTGACATATTTAGAGGGATATAAATGAGTAACTTATCTCAAGATTCCAAAGTAATAACTGTAATTATAAGACCATACACATGCAGTTTGTGTATCTTTACAGAGAGAATGGTAAACAAAATATAGTAAAATGCTAACAAAGAATCTGAGTAAGCCCAACATGAGAATTCTGCTTACTATTGTGAAACTTTTCTTCAAAGTAAAGAGAATTTAATAGCAGAGGTGGTTATGGGTCCTAAATTTCCTAAGTAAACTCTTCAAGCTGAGAGTTGGATCCATTAATAGTCTTTGAAATGAAATTAGTGAATCCAAAAAAAGAATTTGAATTAATAGAATGGGATAGACAGCGTAACAAACATTGAACATAGTAGGTTATTGTGAGTACTATTTTGTGTCTTTGTTTTCAGTTCTAAAAAGAGAAAAAAAAGTGTACTGGGTTGTACAGTCAAAAATGTTGAAAAGTGGAGCTGGAGCGGTGGCTCGGGTTTACAGCACTTGCCTGGCATGCGTGCGTATGCAAGTTCGAACCCCAGCACCATGTACACAACGAAGTCTCAGAGCAATGAAAGTCACAGGAAAAACTAAATAAAAAATCGCTTCTCTCTCTCCCTTTCCCTCTGTTAAAAAAAAAAAAAAAGCCACTGCACTGGGGGGCAAATGAGCTCAGACCTCTCGCGCCCTCCCACCTCCGGCCAGGGCCACCCCTCCTCGCCTCTTCCATCCCCACCCTCGGTCCCCTTCCGCCCCCAGGCCACCTGCAGGTGTGCACAAACCTCGCACGTGGTACCAGACACTATTTAAAGACCCGCTTTCTGGTGCACGCAGCAGCGGGCTACCCGAGTCCTTCTCCCCCGGAGCTGCCAGAGGCTCGCGGGTCCTGGAACGCAATCCGCCGCTCCGGCTGCCGCCGTGGCATGGGCGCCGCGGGCCCGCTCTGGGTTTTCTTGGCTCTCTTCGCGCCAGGGGTCCTCGGTGAGCTGGGAGGGGGTGCACGGAGGTAGGGGCGCGTCTGGGGCAGGGAAGGCTTCTGTGCAGCTTTGCAAACCGCGGAGCTAAAAGCGGGAAAGCGGGGCAGTGCAAGATGCCTGCCTGCCTCCGCTGGCTCTGGGGACCATCCCGATCTCTGGGTCCTGGATGTCCCCACTCCCTTTTCTGGGAGCCGGGCGACCAAATTCGAGGTTGAGCCACTGAGGGGCGCCCATCGGACGTACCTGGTGTGGCTGGTGACAGAGCAAGCGTTATCCTCTCCTGGCTCCCCGCCCCTGAGTCTTGGAAGACGCTTCCAGCTCTCAGCCTCCCGGAGGTCTGCGAGAGCCCCAGACCGCGCAAGGATCGCAGCGCACACGTGTTTCTGTACACACAACTCCGCTCCTGCGGGGTAACAGCCATAGGACCTCGGTTTCTCAACTAAAATTAGAAAACTATCTAGTTTCCGACTACGGTTCTCATATCTTTTTGAACTTTGATACTACACTGGTAAACATCTGGAGATATTTTTAAAAGTTAAGACATGAATTAAAACTAGTTTTCTTCGTGTTATTAACCTTTTGTAAGCGTGTGAGCTTTCAGAAAGTCTCATTCGATGTTTATAATAACTTTTTCCCTCCTAGATTGGCTTGATTTAAAGTTATTACAATTTGTTCTGATTAGAGACTCTAGGCTACTTTGAGTCTTTGCAATTATCTCCCGAGTACAGTGATTCCTATTTTATAAGAAGTTTACTGTGTGCAGAACTCAATAACTGGGTGACTTTTGGCAAGTTGTTTAGTGCCCTGACCCTCAGTTTCTCCATATGTGAGATGAAGTCAGCAATAAGCTACCCTATGATCTCATTTCACTGAGTTTCCTGAATATCAGATGAAATTAGGCACATGGAAGTTAAATGACAGTTGTTACGTCTAAATGTCAGTAATAGTCCTGCTGCCTGGACCTGTTTTCATAGAGCCAGCACTTAAACAGCCACCCCAACTTAAGAAGCCTGAGCTACTGCATATATTAGTTCCATTATATCCATTTGCTTTCCTGACACTGAACTCTCTCTTGGCCCTTAGTTGAATATTTCTTTGATTATTTTCTTTGACTACTTCTTTACCTTCATTTCTCTTTCCTTTTTCTACCTAGTAAATCCTTTGAAGGAATGCACATTTGCAACTTTCTCTAACACCTGCACATGGTATAGCACTGAGCCTTCCTTCTTATCAGCATTTCCTTACTGTTCCTAAATTTCAGAGAATTTATAAATTGAAAAATAAAATTTTCACCAGCCCAGTTAATTCACTGTTCCCTATGTGTATGCATCCTCTACCAGAGCAGGATCATGGTCTGGGTCCCTTAACTCCAGATGCTGGAAAACCAAGTCTGCCTTTCTGCCCACTCCAAAAGCACCTGTGCTCTCATCTTTTTTTCTATCATTCTCATTCCAAAGTTCTAATCCTAAGCAGTCTAATTACCTGCCTAACACCCTCCTCTCTTACAGGTCACTTTGCCTACTGTTTCTTTAACCTTTTAAATCACGAAAAGCAAAATTTGAAAAATATGTGTGTATGTATAATTTTTCATTATTCCACTTCTTTGCTCAAAACAAATCCAAGTGGGTTGCCTACTGCCTGTTGGAGAAAATCTAATCAGCCAGTCAAGCTCTTTATGATTGGATGTCTCCTCCTTGCTCCTTGGGTCATACAAATTGCTCCCCCTCTTGCCCACCTGTCACCTCCCTCTCCTTCCAGAAGCCCCCCTTTCCTCACAGATTTGGAGTACCATCCAGGAAGCTGAGGTTTCGGGATGATTCTGAAGTGGGGGTCTATATGGCACACGGTTCTAAGTAAAGTCAATAGGAAGCAAATTTCCTTCTTAAGGTGTTTTCTGACCTTTTCCTTTCCTTTTGACTCTTCACATAAATGGGTCAACTTTCCTGCTCTCATAGACTTCACACAAGCCTTCCCCCACCAACAACCTAACCTGATCTCTCTCTCTCTCACACACACACAAAAGAGTTGTGAAATTGGAAGTCTCTCTTTTTCCAATCAGCTGATGTATACATCTACCCCCACTGGAGTGAGATCCTGCTCTCCTCTGCTTAAAACTTGCCAAGGGCTTCTGGAACACCAGAATAAAATCCCTGCCTCTGTCCTTGACTAGCAGGCATCTGCCCCTCTGGGAACATCTCCATGCCCCCTGTCTTGCTCTGCTCCAGCCACACTGCCTTCTCCCTCTCTGTCCCTTGGTCACAGGCCGCTTGTCTAGCCTTTGCACAGGTGTTCTCTCTCTGCAGCACTCTTCCTACAGAAGAGGCCAGGCTCCTCCACAGTCAAGTCTCAGTGCGCTCTTCTCCCTTGGGACTCTCATCTGAAGCAGCCCATGCCCCAGGCCACTCTATGATTCATAACCCTGCACCCATCACCATATGAAACCTTGTTTATTTACCTATTCATTGCTGGTTCCATGACAGCAAGGTCTTTATCTGTCCTATCGCCTGTTTTAAATTCTAGAAGCAGCACATGTGTACGAGTTCATTAAATGCATAGTGAAAGGTGTTTTTTTTTTCCTCTTATGACAATGGAAAAGTATTCTTTCCCCTGAAAAAGTTGATTTCTCTTCCTGTGCTCATGGTCACTTTCCATTCCCTCTTACCTTTGCAAAGACTTTATCTGCAACTGTCCTGTCTTGCATCTTCTCTTTGTCCATCTGTTGAGTAATACCACCAGCATTTAACCAGGATCCAGGACCTCCTTCATGGGTAAGGTAGGGCTTCTCATGACCCAATGGAACCCCAGTTCTCCGTCCTGCTTCTTATCATTCCCAATAAAATGTCTTGGCCACTTGCTCATACCTCTTTAGCTCCTTAACCTGCTGCTGTCAGGCTTCTTTCCCATCACCCTCCTGAAGTTACTTTCGGCAAGGTCACTACTGACCTTCACGCTGACAAAACCAAAGATTATTTTCTATCCCATCTTTCAGCAAAAACTGACTACTTCCTCCCTCTTAAAATAGTTTTTATTCTCAACTTTCAAAATAGAACTCTTTCCTGTTTTCTCCTTACCTTACTTTTTAATCTTAGTGTCTTTTGCCCTCTCTCTAAACATTAGAGGGCATTGGGGTCTTTTCTGTCCTCCTGTCTTTTTCCTAAGAGATCTTATCTGGTCTCATGGTTTTAATACTGTTTATATATTGGTAACTCATATATATTATCTGTGGTGCTGACATCAGCTGCAGATTTGTACATCCAGCTGCTTATCTGGCATCTCATCTGGATGCCTACTGTGTTCATTACCCCACATCTGAAGTGGAACTAATTCTGCACACACATGCACATGCTCCCAAGCAAGAACACATATATGCATGCTTGCACACACACTTTTGTACACACACGCACAAATTTGGTCCTTTTCCAGACTTTCCCATCTTAGTACATGGTAATTCAATCAATCAGGTAGCTCAAGCAAAAGTCGTTACTGAATCCTCCATTTCCCTAGTCCTACATCTAATCCAACAGCAAGTCTTGCCAATTGTACTTGTAAAATATATTTCAAATCCATCCACTTCTCACTGTATCCCTTTGGACCAAGCTTCATTTTTGTTCCTGAACTGTACTCCCTGCTTATAAAAGAAGTAATCCAATCCATTATCCACCCAACTGCTAGACTATTCTTTCAAAAAAGTGAATGAGGTCATGTGACTCTTGTGCATGGACTCCTTTATGACATCTACTTGGGATAACATTCAAACATCTGCCTGTGGCCGAAGAAGCCCTACATGATGGTTCCTGCTGACCTCACCAACTTAACCTGTACAACCCTGCTTTGCTTGCTATAGTCCAGTCACATTTGCCATCTGTCAAGCCCTAAAGCATATAAAATCCATTCCTGCTATTAGGCCTCTGCCTAAAATGCTTCTACCCGGTGCTTTGGTTGGCTGGCTCCTCCTGATCCTTCAGTCACAACTTGAAGTCTACTCTTCATAGGCCTCTCTTTCCCACCACGCAACAGAAGTTAGTGCTACCCTGTCCCTTCCTCCTTCAGGTGCATTACTTTTTGACCTGTTGCTCCATTTCTTTTACAGCACCATTTTATTTATTTCCTGAAATTTATGATCTGTTTTCTTTAATTGGAATATAAATTCTGTGACAGGGGGAACATTGTCTCCAAAGCTCATTGATGAACCATACCTTAGTTAATAAGCATAACTGTCATTCTAAATTACTCAGCAGGGGCTGGAGCGGTGGTTTAGTGGTAGAGCATTTGCCTGGCATGTGCAAGGACCCGGTTTCAAACCCCAGCGCCACATACACAACTAGTGTCGGAGAAACAAACAAACAAAAAACACATAAAAAATAAATAAAATTGATTCTTCTCTCTCTCTCTCTCTCTCTCTCTCACACACACACACACACACACACACACACACACACACACATTCTCTCTCTCTTTTTTAAAAAAATTACTCATCAAACAGCCAGGAAATCCAGTATTAGTGTATTCGATCATAATTCCCATTTTCAGTGATAATTTCCCTCCTACCTGCTTTCTGACCAATCTTTTAGTTTATTTTACTATCCTATGTACATATCCATTTATTTCAAACAAGTTAAGAAACTTTGCTCCTTTTTGACGTGGTTTGGCGGATGTGTGTGGTGGATGCCTTGTTACTGTTCTCTATTCTGATCTTTTCTCTTGATTGTAGAAAGATGTGAAAAGGGTAGAGTGACCCTGAAGAAAATTTATATTACTTACTGGTTAATGGACTAACCTAGCCTTTTTCTGATTGGAAGAGAAACTCATTTCTGCAAATTCTGTCATGTGACCTGAGATTTGGGCAATTTAATTGTTAAAGAGGGCCAATGTGCCCAGTGAGAGTCCCTTCATCTCCTATTAAGAATGAGGCTTTTCCATTATTCCTCACCCAGAAAGTGTGATTGCTGTCTCCTTTCCTAATGAAAAATAATGTGATAAAGCACCCTCTGCTTTTACTGTTTCAGGATCTTGGTTCCCTCTTAATCTTTATCATTGCGCTCATTAAATCTTATGAATTTAAATTGGCTTTTTAGCATATGGAAGATAATTTGGTATTATCCTTATGTACAATTTGATAACTACAGATTGGATCTCTTGATTAGAGTAACTGGTACAGTATCAAGCTGGGAATAACTGCAGGTATTGATGGAGGAAACTAAAGAAGTTGGGAAAATAAATGGAAGGGGGGCCTGCAATGATATCTGGTCCCAACAGTCATGGCTATTCTTAGATTCTCCTCAAAGCA